>CAUYSK010043244.1:0-18889 GCA_963575035.1 Avahi laniger
GGTTCCACTTTCCTGGGCTTTGACATCAAATCATTATGTACAAGAAAAAGCAGTTTGATTCTTCAGTTAGAGTTTATCTTAGACTGACCTTGAATCAAATCTCTGATTTCTTGGGTTTTGAAAGGAGATTTCTTGATCTGACCAATACATATATATTGAACCATTTGAAATTTCTATTTTTTGTTGCCAAAATTGGTTGACTATCAGCAACTTAATATGGTTCAACCTAATGGAGGTAGGCTTCAAGAAGCATCTTAGTCAAAATGGGTACCTAGGGCAAACTAATCTCACATATCGAACAGCTCTGGCTGTATTCATTCAGGTAGCGGGTTTAACAGTTTGAGCAATAAAGAAGGGGTAGAAAATGTTCCAGTGAAAAACGGTAATTAATTTTCAGGTATAGTAAAAAATAAACAGACAACGGATTCAATTGGTGGATAGGGTGAAAGTGGAGACCTAATGGTGTAACCAACTAACAGATCCTTGAATTGACAAGTTTTATCACTTTTGACTATTGTGCTGAAATATCCCATGGCAGGTAACTTAAAGGAAGAACTTCAACAGAAAACTTTTTAAGGCTGATCTTCTCTTTCTCTGTGTTAAAAAGTATTTTAAAATCCAATTTGATTTATGAGTTACATTCTGCTTGAATGTCTACAGGGTGGCAGAAATACTGCTGTACGAATTTCTTCAAATTCACCTGGGTTGCTGATATGTCTGCACATGGTCTTGACACTAGGTTATATCAAATACGAATGCGCCGCCACGTTATTTTAGATAAAATCAAATAGAAAAGCATCCAAAAACATTAATAATTTTGGTGAGCCTTTCCTAAGTTTTGGTCACAGAAGTGAACGTTTTAAGATCCCCCAATGAATTCTCATAGACCTTTTAGACTCCATGAAGACTTGTAGCTCCACAGAACAAATCTGGTTTTGGGGAATGAAAAGCAGAGAACAGACAGTCTCTCTTGTTGAACAAGAGACTGGCACGATCAGATTTCTCTTGCAGCATCAATGAGAATAACAGAGATTTGAACAAAGACGTTGGTGAGGCAAACTGCATTTTTTACAAATCTTCCCATCCAAAGTTCTTTTACAATAGTCCCACTCCACCATCAAGAGTTGGGGTACATGTCCCCTCCTCTTGAAACTGGGTGTCTTTGTGACTGCCTCAACCATTAAAGTTCGGCGAAAGTGTTGCTCTGTGACTTTTAATGATGGGATATAAAAATGTCATGCATTTCCCCCATGAGATGCTCGCTCTTGGAACCCAGACATCATGCTGTGAGGAAACCCAAGAAACTCATGAAGAGGTACACAAAGAGAAGAATTGAGGATTGTAGCCACAGTCCTGGTATAGCTCCAGCCAATAGCACCAATTTTCTAGCATGTGAGAATCACTGTGGAAGTGGATCTCCCAGCCCCAGGTGAGTTGTTGCAACTGAAGCCACATGGGTCAACAAAGAGCCATTTCCACTGAAGTCCTGATCAAATTACAGTTTCATGAGCAAAATAAATGATTATTATTACTTTAAGTTACTATATTTTGTAGTGGTTTGTTATACAGCAATAGATAACCAAAACCAAATGGCTAATTTTAGCAAGGCCTTAACTAAGGCCTAGACAAGAGTGTAAGACAGCAAACTGTGCATCCTCCTCAATATACCTTACCCTTTGCTCTCTTTCACTAGTTTAAATCACCTCAGTTCCCACTGCCTTGCCTTATATCACCTACTTATTTTTCATGGTTTTGATTCCTCTTCCCCCAATCCCCTTTCAGGTTTTAAGACCCCAAGCTAGACACATTATGTTAATAAAGGCTTGATTAAAGCTGAAAGTAATTAGAGGATTAAGTATAATGCCTACATTCTATTATCTTATTTATAGAACTTGATGGCATGCTCTAAATCTTAACAGCCAGTGATGAATTTAGGACTTAAACCAATGAGTTCTTTCCGACTTCAACACACTTGAACATTTTCTATTTAAATGGAATATGGCAATTATTCACCAGAAAGCTATGAAGACTACAGCAAACACCTGCTCAGTCTCTCCTGATCAACTCTTAATGTTTTACCATATTTACTGGAGATTAAAAAAATAATAAATTGGATATACAATTACTTAGCCTTCTTCAATACTGTTCCCTCCCCCAGAAAAACTAGTATTCTAAATTTGTTGTTTATTATTCTCATGTATGTTTTATACTCTTATGATACATGTATATGTCAATAAATACTATATGATATTGTTTTGTTTTAAGCTTTATATAAATGGAATTCTTGTATATCTTTCTGTACCTTATTATTTGGATCTAACCATTTTAGTTCCTATATGGTATTTTTTGGTATGACTATAAACATAATTAATCAAATCTACTATTTTTTTTTTTTTTGAGACAAAGTCTCACTGTTTTGCCCGGGCTAGAGTGCCGTGGCATCATGCTAGCTCACAGCAACCTCAAACTCCTGGGCTCAAGCGATTCTCCTGCCTCAGCCTCTCGAGTAGCTGGGACTACAGGCATGCGCCACCATGCCCGGCTAATTTTTTTCTGTATATTTTTAGTTGTCCAATTCATTTCTTTCTATTTTTTTAGTAGAGACAGGGTCTCGCTCTTGCTCAGGCTGATTTCGAACTCCTGAACTCAAACAATCTGCCCGCCTCAGCCTCCCAGAGTGCTAGGATTACAGGCGTGAGCCACCGTGCCCGGCCCAAATCTACTATTGATAGATATTTAGGTAATTTCCAGATATTTGCTGTTACAGATTATGCTGCAATGTACATTTTGTATATGTCTTCTTGTGCACATGTGAAGAAGTTTCCCTAGGGGTCATACCTAGAAGATGAATTGCAGAGGTATAAGAATATTCATGGCTTTGCCTTTAGTAGACATTGCCAAATTGCTCTTCAATATGTTTCTGCCAATTCAACTTCCACCACAGTGTTGAAAGTTCTTGTTTTTTCACATCCTTACCCGCATCTGAAATTATCAAACTTTCTCACTGTTGCCAATCAAATGAGTACAGAATGAAATTTAATGAATTGCTGCATTTCCCTGATCACTAATGCTTTTTGGCATCTTTTATACATTTATATCCTTTGTCTATTTCTCTAATCAACGTTTATCTTTTTCTTATTCATTTGTAGAGTTTCTATACAAATTTTATATGTTAAGTTTTTGTTAATGTGCATTGTGAGTACTTTCTCCTAGCCTATGGGTTGCATTTTAACTGTGTATGATGTCTTTTATTGAACAGAAGTTTTAAAATTTTAATGTCAAATTTATTACTCTTTTCTTTTATGGTTTGTGCTTTTTTCTGTGCTACTAAATTAATGTACTACTTCCTTGAAATCTTTAAGGTTTCTTCTCTAGTTTTTCTAAATGTTTTAAACATTTGATTTTCACATTTGGTCTTTCATTTTTCCCCCCAATTTGTTTTTTGACATGATATGAGGTGAGGATCTATCTTTTTGCTACATGGATAATTTACTGCTCCTGACCATGTTTTCTGAATATTTAATCCTGCTCCACTGATTTGTAGCACCATCTCATACATATACAACATATTTATACAAGTTTATGTCAGTTTCTGATCTCTCTCTTCTGTTCGCCTGTTATTTCTCTAGCCTTGTGTTAAAATCATGTATCTAAATTAATATGTTTTTATTCTAAGTTCTCATATCTGGTAGAATAAGTCTTCATGTCTAATTTTTCGAAATTGTTTTAGTGATTCTTGGTTGTTTACTTTTCCCCATGAATTTTAGGATCAGCTTGTCAAGTTTTGCAAAAATAGTCTTTGAAGTTTTGATGGGATTAATTTGTGGCAGAACTGACATTTTTATAATCAAGTCTTCCCATTCATGACCATATGTCATCTCCATTTATTAAGGTCTCTTTTTTTTGCCTTTTTATAAGGTTTTATTATTTTCTCCATAAATACAGTTGGTCCTCATTGTTCACAGATTCCATATTTGTGAATTTGCTTACTTTCTAATATTGATTTGAAACTCCAAAGTCAATACTTACTGTGCTTTCATGGTCATTTTTGGATATGAACAGAGTGGTGAAACATTTGAGTGCCTGATACACATGCGTGTTCCCAGCTGAATTTCAATATGGCAACACTTTGCCTTCTTGTTTCAGTTCTCATACTGTAACTAAATGTCCTTTTTGTAGTTTATTTAGTATCATGTTTGTCAATTTTTATGCTTTTTGTTAGTGATTTTACTGTTTAAAATGGCCTCCAAACACAGTGCTGAACTCCTCTCTGCTGTTTCTAAGTGCAAGAAGGTTGTTTTGTGTCTTATGGAATGAATACATGTGTTAGACAAGCTTAATTCAGATATGAGCTATAGTGTGGTTGGCTGTGGGTTCAGTGTTAATGAATCAACAATATATATTAAAAAAAGAGTCTTTAAACAGAAACACACATAAAACAAGGTTATGCACTGATTGGTTGACAAAAATGTAACCGGAGGCTCATAGGAACCTAATCCTGTATTTCCCCTAGGAGCAATAGTTCAGTATTTGCTGCTTCAGTGTTTGTGGCAACTTTATGGAACATAATTTCCACAGATAATGAGAATTGACTGTATTCTGAAGATTTTTTATTTGATTTATTTCAAGGCATTTTATAATTGTGGATAGTATCTGTTTTTATATTATACCTTCTAATTTATTTTTGCTGATGTGCAGAATACTAATTTTGGTATGCTGATCTAATGTACTGGCTTTGTCATTTTACTAGCTGTGTGATCCATGACAATTTTGTTAGTTTCCTAAGGCTGTCATAACAAAGTGCCACAAACCGGGTGGTTTAAAACAACAAGAAATTTATTGTCTCGCAATTCTGAATGCTACAAGTCTGAAATTAAGGTGTTAACAGGGTCATCTCCTCTGAAAACTGCAAGAGAATTCTTCCTTTCCTCTTCCTACCTTCTGGAGGTTGCCAGCAAACTTTGGAGTTACTTAGCTTGTAGCTGCATAACTCCAATCTTTGCCTCGGTGCTCACACGACAGTCTCCTGTGTGTGTTTGTGCCCACATTTCCTTCTTACGTGGACACCAGTCATATTGTAAAAGGGTATGCCCTAAAATGACTTCATCTTAGCTTAATTACATCTGTAAAGACCTGGTTTTCGATACGGTTGTATTCACAGGTACCAGAGATTATATTTAACATATCTTTTGGGGGAACACAACTCAACCTATAACAGCAAGTTACTTAAACTTTTTGTTCACTAGTTTTCTCTGGAAATAATAATCGTATTATTCTCAAGGGGCTATCGTATTAGATTAGTTAATATTATTAGATAATAATATATGGAAAGTCCTTAGAACTATGCTTGGCCCTCAGTAAGAATTCAATATGTGTTACATAGTCAAATTGTTTTTATCTAGCAACTTTGCTGAACTCTCTTATTGTTTTCGATAGTTTGTAGATCCTCTTCCTTAAATACACTATGTAGATAATCACGTCTCATGGAAAAGGCAATATTGACTTTTCTAAATTTATGTATTTTATTTCAATTTCTTACCTTATTATTGTAGGGAAAGACTTATTATTATTGTAAGACCTTATGTGCAATATTGAATGGAAGCAGTGATAGGATAGTGGGCAACTTGTTTTGTTTGTGATTTAAATGGGAATTATTCTATAATTTTTTCATTAAATATGATTGCTACAGGCTTACAATGATACTATTTCTCAGTTTTAGAAAATTTATCTCTAGTCATTACTTAGATTTTAAATTAAAGTTTGAATGGGTATTAAATACTTTCTGTCTCTACTAAGACAATTTTATATTGTTTTCCAATATCAGGGCCCAAAGGATAGGAATGGAGCAGCAAACGAAAATTCAAACTTATAGCTTAGAAGTTGAGTGGAAAGTAGTTTGGAATTAGACTAGGTTAGGAACACAGAAAGAAACATACCACAAAAATTGGAATGGCTGTTTGCTTTCCTGGTTTTTACAGGTGCAAAATTCATGGATCTGAAGGATTAGTTTAAAGTTGTAATAATGGTAATAATAACATGATCAATAATGTTCTTTGTTATCCTTCCGAAATAATAGAAATAAAAGGGCATAGATTTCATTTCATAGTTTACAAAGTATAGTTATTTCATGACCTTGAGTAAAACAATAGCATAGGAAGAAAATTAAAATAATGAAGGGAAAGTATCCACAGCACTTTGAGCCTGGAGGAAGTATAGTTCCAACTTCATCCTTAGTCACAAAATTATCCTAAATAACTTGTTGAAATTGAATCTGCACTATTACATAGGTTTTCCAGTGGGCCACCTTGTCCCCAGTTGCTCAGGCTCTGTTTGAGTCATTGAGAGGCTGCTCATTTTTCTCCCTTCTTTCTTATAATCAAATAATTTTTATTGTTATTTGAAAGTTTATGGCACTGGGATGGATCAACTTTTTGGGATATGGACAAGGTAAAAAACCTGGCTCAAACCCATATAAAACATTCTGAGACCTGTTTGTGATGAATGTTTGGAAAGGCTTTGGGGCTGATGTATTTCTTTCGATGACAACTGGATGTTCGCCTGGACCTTGGCACCCATCTTCTGTTTATACCATCTATGAGTAATCTCTTGTTGTTTACACCTTAGAGGTTGCCTCCTGATTTCAAATCATTGGAGTGGAAAAAGAAAAGAGGAAATAAGGAGGTTATGATAACTGGGTTCATTTCAGAGTTTCTCTGAAGTGATAGCAACAGTTCTGTATACTTCTTTTACTTCCGAGCTATTAGTCTAAGCTGTTGGCAGCAGAGTTATTTATGATTAAAGACTGTAAGTGCAAAAATAAAAACGTAATTTGGGCATGTTTTTGGCGTGGTTTTGGACCTGCTTCAATAAATCTCAATGAAGAAAGGAATATTTCTACCTGTTCAGCTAGTTCTTAAAATGACTTACAATGAGTAAGTGCTCTAATATAAGTTATAAAAGATAATGAAACTTTCTTCCTTCCCTCCCTTCCTATTTCCTACCTTCTTTCCTCCTTTCCTCCTTCCTCTCTTCCATCAACACACATATATAGAGGTCCGTTATTTATGTCAGAGACAGACGATGAGTACAAAGTACTTAGCATGGTTTCTAGCACATGGCAAGTGCTCAATAAGTGATTGTGATCCATAGTGAGATCAAGTTTTGGTGTTCATTATCACATGCAGAGAGAACCTTATTAAAGGGAGACTTTGTCTTCATGTCTTTTTCTGGTCAGAAGGTGATGTTTGTGATGGCACAGTCCATTTGTTGGAAAAACGACAATAATAAAAACAACAACAACAATAAGTGGATACTAAATCCAATTTCTAATGACATTTCTATGGGAACAATGAAACAAAATCTTTCTGAAAGCCTTGATTCAGGCACTGGACTAATGATGAAATGCGGCAACACACAATTTGAAGACTGTATAAAAGGTTAATGGGTTACTATTTAAATAGCATAAAGTTTTTTTCCCCCAGTTTTGAGGACTATTTTTTCTAAGTTCACACACAAATTCCTTTTTATAGCAGGTAAGCTGCCTTTCTCAGCTGCATACTGTCATTCCTAAACAGTCCTAGAGCTAAAAATTTTAAGTGCCGTCATCCAAAATTGCTAAACACTACTTACTCTTTAATTTGTCTGTCACTCTTTCTGTCACTCCCCTTGCACTTTATGGTGAGGCATTGGTTCAACTGTCATGTCTTGAGTCCCTTTATAATAAAAAGAGAGGGCCCCATTTACTCTTGTGATGGTCTGAGAGGTCACCTGCAGTTGCCCAGTGCTATTTTGACTTAAAACTTTGGGGGTGAATCCAGCTGACAAAGTGTAAGTAAAGTAATAAATTTTTACTCTCTTTAGATGAGTGATCCATCACCTAAGAACTATCAATAAGTGGCAAACACTGGAAAATTGAGAAGCAAAGGATGGAGATAGATTTAAAAACCGGTCATCCCAATACTTTATGATGACTGTACTTTAAGCAAATGACTTAATGTTGTGCCATGCTCAGCAATGCTTCATAGATCATTTCTGAGAGCAGCTTGTTGGTTTAAGAACGGGGATTCTGTTTGGATTCCACATTTCAGGTTGAATTCTATGCTACTTTAGATGCCACTAAAGGATGCTACAGGTTTCAGAGGCGGGAGAAGAAGATGCAATTTGAATGTTCTGTGGCATACTATCAAGGGTATACAATAGGGGCCCAGGAAGAATCAAAGAGTAAATTTCAGTTTAATCTTTCCACTAATGCCCAAATCCTTTCTGATTATTGCAGGAAGTCCTTGTGTGGGGCTAGGAGTAAAGGAAGAGGGTCTTCTGTACTCTGATGGTATAGTTCCCCAGCCCGGTCAAGGTGGATGTGTGCCTTCCTTTCTCCTGTGTCCAGTTCCGTGACTAGGCCACAAAGCACATTTGGCTTGTGCTCTCTGTTTCTTACAGAGCCTTCAATAATGTTTTGTTCTACACACTATTACAGGTCTCTTACATCTGCGACTTTGGCTCTAGACCCCAGCAAGGGATGGGGATGCAGGCAGAGGGCCATCTTGGTGTTCTATTTCTGGTCTAGCCTCTGCCCCTAGGGGTGGAACTTAGCTAGACCCCTGTGCCTCGTGGGCTTTCACCCACACTGCCTGGGAGCTTTGGGGTCCTTGTCCTCCACTGAGCTCACAGTCTTTGTGCAGGGAAGGAGAGATGGGGAGAGTTGGGCAAGGCTGACCATGAGACAAAGCTCCAGATGGGTTTGATTTTGCAGCGAGTGCGCATCTCAGGACTTCATTCTAGGACCTCTGCAACAGTAATAGTCACTGTTTTTCCTAGCTTTATAAATGAACTTGATTTTCTAAAGTAAAACTATTCAATGAAATAATATTAAGAGAATTCTGGGGACATTAAAATCATCAGAATCCATCTACGGATGATTTCATTTTTTTTTTTCTGAGCCTATGGGTTAAGTTTTAGAAATATGAACAGAGTGACTTTTTCTGGATCTTTAATGAAAGGAACAACAGTTGGACAGTACATGCCTGTCTTTGTGAAAGTTATTTTCTGGGCAAGTATATAGGATGTGGCAGTATTAATATTATGTTAGTCTTCTCGTGTAGAAACAATCTATAAAAGCAGGCAATTTTTGCAGCTTGGCTTATATTTGCCCTCTGACACAGGGCCCCATTCATCCCTGATTCCAAATCCCCGTGTGAGGAACTAATATTTTTCCAACTGGCTTCATTTCTCTCTTCCTCCTTGAGTTTTAGTTAAAGTCCATTTTGGGAATTTGTGCCTGTAGTTTAAGAAACTTTGTTGATGAGAGGTTCTGCTCTAATATATAATTAATGAGTCAGAACTCTGCGTCCAAGATTCTTTTGAGAGCCAACAGTGCTTTAATTTATATACTAAAGTCTTCATTTTGTTCTTAAACCTTTTGGACTTGCATGGTACATTTATCACGTGTGATTCTGGAAGTTCTTCTATGAGCAATGTGTAGTGTGGCCTTAATAAATAACATTAATAAACTCACACTTAATAACCACACTAAAAGCCGCTTCCATCTGGATTTACTGGCAGTAAAAAGAGACATTACAGAACTTTGGGAATTTGATCAAGGCGCCGAATACTAATCTTAGATTACAAAATTGTGGAATCTAACTACTTAAATATGGGAAAACAAAGCAATCAAGGACAGGCTTTTGGTAAAAGCTTTGCATTGTGGATTAATAATTAATGTGCTAAATGTACTTTATAATAAACTACATCATAATGGATTACTTTTGATAGCTAAATTGGCAATGATACCCCAGCATGGCTTCATTGACTCAATTCTTCAATTTTATCTTCTAGATTTATTGGGTTAAATTGCAGTGAACCTATTACAGACCTATTTTAACTTGTTTAGAAATCATAATTAATTTAAAAATATTGATGGAGAGTTCAAAAATTATATAAACATTGGCAAAGACACAGAAGCAAATAATGAGACAAGGTCTCTAAAAGAGAAAGTAGTATCATCTACTTTTAAGGTAAGTTAAGCAGCATTCAGCAGGTAAAAAAACATTTCAAAAGAACCAACTAATGTTTTCCATGCATGAGAAGTCTGAAGTTAGTGCTATATAGTTATTATAAGTGGATAATAAAAATGAAATATTTAGTGAGTTAAGTAGTTTAAAAATAGAGCCTATAGTCAAATATTTTAGAAACAAGTAGCAATAAATTATAATTTACATCAATTTTGAAGTCAGAAATTGGAATTACATATAAGAATTAAACATCTAGAAGACTGAGAAAAATATCTTTTTTTGTGATGCCATGAATCTGGTACTCTGCATTTTTTCAGAAACTGAATATATTAATAAATTCCACCAAAATACCTCAGAACACATGGAAAGTGGTAAACCAAATGGTTTATCTTTTAGAAAGGTGAATTTTACCCTCCCGATCCTTGCCTCAACCTTAAGAAGACTGCATTTATTTCTGTCTTCATAAAGCACTCCATTCTCTGAAGAGGGCTATTCAAGGGCCATTCTGGAGTTAAGATACATGGTTACAGCAAAAATGTGTAATGTATCACTTGTTTTGACAGTTCCTTAATCCCTACTCCCAAGTGATAATAATCTCACATACATACAGAATTTCATATGTCACAAAAGGTTTTTGTTTTTCTTATTATGATGCCACTGACTATTTAAAAAAGCTCACTTGTAAACTGCAGTTTATATAGGAAGCTCTTCTATGTTCATCCCACGAATAGCTGGGAGTCCACTATATTTCAGTGACTTCAGATATATTAATGATCTGATAAGCTGACACTGGTGGGGAATACACTAAATAAAGAACAATGTAAAAATAAGTAAATTATATAGAATGTTAGGAAGTGATAATTGCTATAGAAAAAGAAGTAGAACAGAGTAAAGGGGAGTCGGAATGAGGGGTATTGCTGAATGGAATTTTAAATGAAATATTCATTGTAGGTTTTGTTGAGAAGCTGACTTCTGGCAAAACTTTGAAGGAGGTGAAAGATGAACTTTAGGGGTGTCTGGGTGAAGAGCATTCTGAGATGTGGAAACAGCCAGTGCAGAGATCTGAAGGAGGGAGTGTG
Source organism: Avahi laniger (assembly GCA_963575035.1). Classification (NCBI taxonomy): domain Eukaryota; kingdom Metazoa; phylum Chordata; class Mammalia; order Primates; family Indriidae; genus Avahi; species Avahi laniger. The sequence goes on from CAUYSK010043244.1 coordinate 11,090, forward strand.
GCTGGCAGTTCAAAAAAATGCCAAGTAGCCAGTATAGTTGGAGCAAAGTGAAGAGATAAAGCCAGACAGCTGATGAGGGCCACTGTAAGGTCTTTGGCAATTTCCTCAAAGGGAAATGGGGAGCCACTGCAGGATTTTGAGCAGTGGAGTGATACAATCTCACTTAGCTTTTAAAAGTACCACCCAGCTGTTGTGTTGAGGCAGAGTATGAAGGGCAAAGGTAGCAGGGAGCCCAGGTGAGAGGACAAGGCAGTGACTCAGGAGAGGGTTGATGGTGGCTCAGACCAAGGAGCAGTGGAAACAGTGAGAAATGGACAAATTGCCGACATATTTTGAGTGCAGAGCCAACAGGATTTCCTGAGGGATTGGTTTAAGGTAAGAGAGAAAGACATGTGAAGAAGGACTCTGAGGTTTTGGGGGGCTGTGCGCCTGCAGTAATGGAGTTGCCGTCAGTTGAAATGGGGGAAGGCTACAGGTAGAGCAGGTTTGACAAGGGAAGGTCAGGAGCTCAGAGGTAGATGAGTGAAGACTGATATGCCTGTACGTATGTATAGGTCAACTGTTGAGCAGGTCAGGTAGTTCGATGCATGAATCTGGAGTTTGGGAGAGAAGCCTGGAGTGGATATGCGCATCTGGGTATTGTCAGCATGCTGGTGATATGTGAGTCCCTGAGAAAGACAGGACCACCAAGGGAGTGAGCGTGGAGAGAGAAAAAAAGACCAAGGACCCAACCTCTCCTCATGCCACAGGTATTAAACACACCCGTGCAGAAACAAATGTGTAATTGAAATTGTGATAAAATGCTCTTAGAGGAAACTTTGAGGAGCTCTGAGGTACAAGATGCTCAGGTTGAGCCTCCCACAGAAAGCAGCTTTGTCATGGAGACATGAAGGTTAAGTAGGAAGGCGTTAGCCTGACGAAGGGAAGAGAGGGTGAGTAAAGGGAGACAGGGTGGAGAGGTGGGATGAACAAGTTACCTGGGGCAGGATGGGGTGTGTTTGATAAACACGGCGTGGGTAAATGTGGCAAGAACTTTGTGTGCCAGGGGAGGGTGACCTGAAATGACATTGATGAGGAAGGTAGGGGCCAGATGGAGCAAGGGCCATGGAGGATTTTGAACTTATGAGCAATGGGAAGCCACTCAAAATGCTAAGAAGAAAAAGGCTATAAAGCAATGAATTAAAAGGCTTTAGCCGGAAAGAACTTAATAAAAAAGTGTTTCAAGGACAGTGTAATGAAAGTTTCTGCTTAAAATGTTAAGGACATGGGAGAAAGCAGGATGAATGACAAAGTTACAAAATAGGCTTGCGAGGTACAATGATTTCAATCCAAACAAGGTAGAATTGTGAGTAATATTTAATATTGCAGTCATTTTATTTTAAAAAATAAAAAAGAAACACGAAAGGTTGGAGAGGATAATAGAAATCAAGTACGGTGTGCCTGATGGTGTAACCCTTATATTGAGAGTTGTGAAAGCTTTTTTAAATTGGATAAAATAATAGGACATGACATGTAAAATAATGAGTGATATGGAAAAGACCAGGTGGCTGGTCCTGTTTGTCCTGTGTTGAAATGTTAGAACAGGTCACAGTTAATGAGTGGTGACAAGTTGTTTTCTATCTACTCTGAGAATCCAATAGAGGAAAAGCCTTTCCACTAAGGATTTGGAAGAGGGAGGAGGAAGAATTTTTTGACATTATAATGTTCTTCAGTGGATTTTGTGGGCTTGCTTTTTCTGAAAGTCTTTATAGGCTGGACAGACCAAAGGTTGACTAGGTCTAAAACAAAGAACTATGGTGAGTTTTGCTGGTTGGACTTATTAGTTGTAACTTCTCCTGTATTAGTATGCTGGGGCTGCCATAACAAAGTACCATAGACTGCATGGCTTGAATAACAGAAATTTATTTTCCCACAGTCCTGCAGGCTACAAGTCTGAGATCAAGGGTATCAGCAGGGTTGGTTTCTTGGTTTGCAGATGGCTTCTGTGTCTTCACATGGCCTTGCCTCTCTGTACGTGTCTGTCTCAATCTCTTCTTCTTATAAGGCACCAGTCATATTGTGTTAGGGCCCACCCTAATGACTTCATTTTAACTTAATTACCTTTTCAAATACCGTATTTCGAAACTTTTAGTCCCTTTTCCATTGCTGTAAAGGAACTACCTGCCTGAGGCTGGGTAATTTATAAAGAAAAGAGGTTTATTTGGCTTTCAGTTCTGAGGAAATGTGAGCATAGCACTGGCATCTGCTTCTGGTGAGGGCTTCAGGGAGCTTCCAAACAAGGCAGAAGGGGAAGCGGGAGCGGGCATGTCGCATGGTGAGACCAGGAGGAAGGGAGAGAGAAGGAGGTGCCAGGCTCTTTTAAACCACCAGCTCTCAGGTGAACTAACAAATTGAGAACTCAACTCATTATTGCCAGGAGGGAGCGCCAAGCCATTCATGAGGATTCCCTGCCCCACACCCCAGACACCTTCCACTAGGTCCCACCTCCAACACTAGGCGTCAGATTTCAACATGAGATTTGGAAGGGCCAAACATCCAAAGCATATTACCAAATATAGTCATATTCTGAACTACTGGCAGTTAGGACTTCAACATATGAATTTTGGGGGCACATAAGTCAGTCCACAGAAACCTCAAACTAGAAAACCATTCCAGGAGGCTAGGAAAGTAGCAAAGATAGGAGGTAGGAGAAGAGATACCTGGAGGTTTGCAGTATTTTGCAGGAAGAGTGACTTGGGACCATAAGGGGTAGCCACAAAAGCGGCAGCATATTGCTCGTGGTGGGCTCTCATCACACATTTTGCATTTAAATCTAGGAGACAGAATCTCATCTTCTTGAGAAGGTACATGAAAATGGGAACATTTTTGTGAATATAATGGATAGCTAATCCTGAATCAAAGGGAATATTTGAAAATCTTTTAAGAAGTCTGAGATTTCTTGACAACCAAATACTAAATAATGTTAAAGAAATGCCTTGGAGAAAAAAATCACATTAGCTTATTGCTGTGGTCTGAATGTTTATGTTCTCCTAAAACTCATATGTTGAAATTCTAACTCCTTAGGTGATTGCATTAGGAGGTGGAGCCTTACGGGGGTGATTAGGTCACCAAGGTGGAGCCATGATGAATGGGATTAGTGCCTTTATGAAATAAGCCCGGGCGAGCTTGTTTGTCCCTTCCACCCTGTGAGGACACGATGAGAGGTTACCATCTATGGGCAAGGAAGTGTGTCCTCATCAGACACTGAATCTGCCAGCACCTTCATTTTGGACTTCCCATCCTGTAGAATTGTGAGAATTAAATTTCTGTTGTTTATAAGCCACCCAATTTATGGCATTTTGTTATAGCATTGTTATTCATTCATTCAAAAAAAAATAAAGGTAATTGAGCTCCTCCTTTGTGCCAGGAGGAGTGCTTACTGCCCTTACGGAGTTTACTCTAGTGAAGAAAACAGATATGAATAATAAACATGAAATGAATAAATTGGATTTGTCCTATGAAAGTAGCACACAGGATGGGTGCGATAGAAGTCATGGGTTAGGCTGGGGTCCTGGGGGACTCAGGGCAGGTTTCTCTGGGGAGGATACATATGAGCTGAGATCGGAGACTAGAACCTCATAATCTGAGTCTTAGATGATCCCCAGTCTCCTAGTCACATGCCCTGGGCTAGATCAAGTCGCCTCAATTCAATTCTGACCTCTTCAAAAACCTCCTGAAGTGGTGAAGGCTTTATGTCAGTTTACAACAACTTTTAGAAAGCCCAACAATTCTGCCACTAAAGTTATCGCTTGGATTTACTTACAGGCATAATGTTTCATCAATATCTATTTGCAGCTATATTAATGCAACATAAGCTTGGTACCTATGCCACTGTGATTTCTAGTATAGACTTAACAGGGAAAGAATCATTTGCTAAATAAAATGTTCACAAACAATTTGCATGTTCAACTGTAGGGGGAGTGAATATTCAAAATAGGAAAAATGCCACTGCATAAAGTGAATCTAATGGTTACTAGGGATTTGGAAACTTGGAAATATCATCAAAATATAAATCTTGGTATATTACCAAGATTGCATATTATCCTGTGTTATTAAATCATAAAAAATTTCAACTTTTACCACAATCAGGTTTTAAATGCTCGATGTTTTCATGTCATTTAACTAGAACACAGTTTTCTAGATACAAATGGCTATATTAATTTCCATAAAAATGTTATCTTTTTACAGTATATTTAATTCAGATCCAGTTTCCATTTCCACTAAAATAATTGCTTATAATACACAGACTCGATTTTATATGACTAATTAGAACAGTGTATGGGAAAAAAATAGGTTTGCAGGTAATATTGAAATTAAATATGTTAATCTATACCTCAGTGTGCACATTTTATATGAGCTTTAATTTGCCAAATAAATTATAGTTCTGTGTTTATAAGGTGCCCTTGAAAAAGTGTCCTATTTTTGAGCACTAATACCATGGGGAAACAAATATACAAAGCTTTTAGCTATAGGCTACACTTGCATAAATTAAGGCAAAAGTGGTTGGTTGGTAAGTAGAGCTATGGTATCCTTAGCTTTTTGAACACTCTGAATTGTTAACATGATTTTTTTTAGTATGGCTACTAATATTAAGATAATAAATAATATTTAGTTTCAATATCGCACCCTTCAGCCAGGGCATAAATTCATTTTGAATGCTGTGTTGAATTAATGTATAATAAACATACTGCAGTTTGCTATCAGGAATTCTCGATGAAATGCAGGAAGTCAGTTCTTTGCTTATGCATTAGCATTGCTAGTCTTGCTCTGTTTAATTTTAGCTATTTATAAAATTGCTCTACTGACAGTCCTCTTTATTTTAATGTGATTGTTTTAAGGTTAACCAGAAATGGTATGGTGTGTTTCCTGAAGTAGGTTATAAGTGCTGATGTAGGAATATAGGTCCCTAACAAAAATCCCTTTCTCCATTAGCCACCTGCAATCAGGACACTCAGCTGCCTAATTGGGTAAATTGTGGTGTCCCCTGTGGGGCAGGGGTCTGCAAAGTCACTCTGTATACTAGAAACTGTTGAGTATCTCACAAGGGAGTTGGATCACAGAGGACTTGTAAAAGAAAACAATAATGCTGACAGAAGTAGCATCTGATAGCAGTTGCAGCAATTGCCATTTAAGTCTGAGACACACGACAACTGTATATAAAATGTTCTGTGTTATTGTCTAATACGTTAGATCCTTTTCACAGTATTTATTTATATAACAGCTCACAGGACTTTGGGCTATGGTTCCAGGTCTCCAATCCTGATGAAGAAGGAGTACAATGACTTCCCCAATAGCACCCAGGTTTACAACTAAAAGGAGCAGCAGGGGAGCCGTCAAAAAGGAAAAAGCTAGTTGGGCATGGTGGCATGCACCTGTAGTCCCAGCTACTCGAGAGGCTGAAACGGGTGGATAACTTGAGCCCAGGCTCTGGGCTGTAGTGTACCATGCAGATTGCGTGCCATCACTGAGTTTGCATCAGTATGGTGACCTCCAAGGAGCTGGGGACCACCAGGTTACCTAAGGAGGGCTGAACCAGCCCAGCTTGAAACTGAGCAGGTCAAAATTCCCCTGCTGATCAGCCTTGGGATTGCACCTGTGAAGAGCCACTGCACTCCAACCTGGGCAACAGGGCAACCGCGGTCTCCGGACAAAAAAAAAAAAAAAAAAAGAAAAAAGCTAATATTACTCTATATCAGTATAATGCCATAGACTGGGTAGCTTAAACAACAGAAAGTTATTCCTCACACTTTCGGAGGCTGGAAGTTTGAGATCAGGGTGTCAGCATGGTTGGGTTCTGGTGAGAGCTGTCTTCCTGGTTTGCAGCCACATTTTCCCTGTGTCCAGACTGGTGGAGAGAGGAAGTGGGGTCTCAGATTTCTCTTCTTTTAAGGACTCTAATCCTATTACATGAGGGCCCCACCCTTATGATCTCATTTAACCTTAATTTCTTCCTTAAAGGCCTTGTTTCCAAATACAGTCATATTGGGAGTTAGGGCTTCAACATACAAATCTTTGGAGGGAGAACAATTTAGTCCATAGCATAGTCTAACTTTTAACATAGAAATTTATACATTTTTTGGTATCAAAGACCTTTGGCAGTTTGATAAAGCCGTGGATTCCTTCCCAGAATAAAGTTTTCAAATTCATAAAGCAGATTACATAGGGTTATAGAGAAAACCAGTTATATGGAAAAGCAAGTTAGCAAAATGTTAAAACATTATGATATAGAAATATATGAGTTTCTTCATTATTAACATATTAAATAACATGCTCTAGTGGTTGGTCTAATAACTACCATAATTTTGATGTCGTGATAGATAAAAATGATTTTTGAAATGTTTGTGATAACTATTGTATAATTTGAAAATTTCTGTGATTTTTATTGGAAACAAAAATCATAGATACTGCTAATACTATTGTGATTGGTTCCTAATATTTATAATGGAAGAAAATGCAAAATTTTAATTAAAGGTTATTAAAATAAAAGTATAATTGTTGTTCTTATTCAAATTTAAAGACTTTTTGAATTCCATGCATGGACTCACAAGTTAAGAACCCCTGGATGGGTCACTTTTTAAGGGATGTTTACAATATTAAAATCTGTTTTAAGAATTTAACAATGCTTATGATCATAAAAATATGTCAGCTATCATTATACTTAATAACAAAGAACCATCCATTATTTTTGTCATAGAAGAATTTGGTTTTAAATAATATTTAAAAAGTTGTGGGCTTCAGCTGGATCTGAATGAACTACTAATTAACATAAAGTAGGGTTAAAATGGTGAAATTGTTTTAATAAGTAACTCCACTTATGAAGGGATTATTACAATATTTTTAAGTTCACCTGCCAAATATAGACATACTTCTTTTTCATAACTGAGTGATTTAGGAAAGCTATATATTTTGTGGGTATTACTAAAATTCCCATCAAAGAAAAAATAAATCTTGGTTCATTCCATATGAAATAGTGCATGCATGATTTTATCTCTCAGTAGTTTCTGAGTTTGATCCTTTAGGAAAATATGTTACCAAAAAGCAAAACTGTTTTCCTTACTAGAGACAAAAGACTGCTTCCCAAACAAACCAACCTAACAGGAGGCCATACTTTCAGGAAGCATGGCTGGAATGTTGAGAAGGTCTCCTTCAGTAAAACTGTAAGATGTCTTTGGGGAGTTAAGCTCTAAACAAAGAATTTGGGGTATGCTCAAAAATTTTTAAATAGCCAGACTTTCTTAAGGGGCAGATGGCTTGATGATTTGAATCAGTTAAGAAATACTTTAGTCCCAGAGGCGTACCCAGCCTGTAGTTTCGTTTGATACAAGAAAGACATGCAACAAGAAAAGCAACCAGTCCTATTCATACCAAGCTTTTGAGATAATAGGGCCTTCTCAATGAAACGGGCATTTAGCATATGTGATTTTTTATTCTTTGTTCTTGTCCCCAGAATCCACAGAAAAAAAAAAAAAAGAAAGAAAGAAAAAATTGGCCTCCTCATTTGTATTTATCTCTTTAGGTATTGCATCTTCAAATAGAAGAACCTATAATTACAAAAATGATATTTCGTGTCACACTCAAAACCTTTTTAAGGAATGTGTCTTCGTTGTGTTTACTGATCAGATGATAAAATAGAGACTCTAAAGCAGTGGTCCCCAACTTTTTTGGCACCAGGGACTGGTTTCATGGAAGACAATTTTTCCACGGACTGGGGTGCGAAGATGGTTTCAGGCTGATTCAAACACATTACATTTATTGTGCAGT
>CAUYSK010043245.1:0-11007 GCA_963575035.1 Avahi laniger
TGGATGATGGGTGGTGAATGGATGGATGATGGGTGGTGGATGGATGGATGATGGGTGGTGGATGGATGGATGATGGGTGGTGAATGGATGGATGATGGGTGGTGAATGGATGGGTGATGGGTGGTGGATTGATGGATGATGGGTGGTGGATTGATGGATGATGGGTGGATGGATGGATGGATGGGTGATGGATGGATGGATGATGGATGGATGGATGATGGGTGGATGGATGATGGGTGGATGGATGATGGGTGGATGGATGATGGGTGATGGGTGGATGGATGATGGGTGGATGGATGATGGGTGGATTGATGGATGATGGGTGGTGGATGGAATGATGATGGGTGGATGGATGATGGGTGGATGGATGATGGGTGGTGAATGGATGGATGGATGGATGGATGGATGGATGATGGGTGGATGGATGATGGGTGGGTGGTGGATGGATGGATGATGGGTGGATGGATGATGGGTGGTGAATGGATGGATGGGTGGATGGATGGATGGATGATGGGTGGATGGATGATGGATGGTGAATGGATGGATGATGGATGAATGATGGGTGGATGGATGATGGATGGTGGATTGATGTATGATGGGTGGTGGATTGATGGATGATGGGTGGATGGATGGGTGATGGATGGATGGATGATGGATGGATGGATGATGGGTGGTGAATGGATGGATGATGGGTGGTGAATGGATGGATGATGGGTGGTGGATGGATGAATGATGGGTGGTGAATGGATGGATGGATGGGTGATGGATGGATGGATGATGGGTGGATGGATGATGGGTGATGGGTGGATGAATGATGGGTGGATGGATGATGGGTGATGGGTGGATGGATGATGGGTGGATGGATGATGGGTGGATGATGGGTGGATGGATGATGGGTGGTGGATGGATGGATGATGGATGGATGATGGGTGGTGGATGGATGGATGATGGATGGATGGATAAATGGATGAGTAGATGGGTGTGTGGGTGGGGGACAGGCTGATGGACAGGTGGGCGAATGGACAGATGGACAGACGGATGGACAGGTGAGTGGATGGACGGGCCGGTGGACAGGTGGGTGGTTGTGGCACGGGCAAAGGGACGACAGTGGACACGTGGAGACACTCTCACACTCAGTCCCCGCCCAGTGAGGAGCCCTCCTGGTGGCGCAGGTCTGTGGACGCTGGCTTGGCTGGACACCTGGCGAGGTTCTCTCTCAGGTCTCGAGCCCCTTTGCAGCGTCAGGCCTGCAGTCTCCGAGCTTCCTTGAGGCAGTTTTGTTCTAATTGCTTCAAGATGCTGCACTTGTATCAGCCAAACTCTGTCTCCCAACACTCGACCCATGGGCTCTGCTCCACCTGCAGCCAGTTCTCTCCCCTGTAGGTGCTGCACCACTGGCACCGTGCAGGGGAGATGGGCGGTCTCTGTCCCCCATGTGCGACGTGGTGTGGCCTCTGCCCTGGCCAACCTTTGGGCCCTTGCTCGTTCTGGAATGTTACCTGGAGTTTAGGGCAGACTGAGGGCCGGGGGCTCGGGCCCCTCGGAAGTGTAGGCCAGCAAACTCCTGCTTCTGGCTCTCCTCGGGCTTCCCAGGTCCACTTTGGGCAGGACTCGCCTGGCTTTCTGTCCGCGTTTGTGAGCAAGCGCTGGCCTTGCTGGAGGTTGCTTTGGGAGGACATGCGCTGCGAGAGGGATGGGGTTGTGCAGACGCAGTGACGGGCGGTGGCGCCCAGGGGTGCTGACCTCCCTGCCCTGCCTGGTCCGCAGAGGCCTGCGGGAGCAAGTCCGTGTACGACGGACCCGAGCAGGAGGAGTACTCCACGTTCGTCATCGATGACCCCCAGGAGACGTATAAGACGCTGAAGCAGGTCATTGCCGGAGTTGGCGCCCTGGAGCAGGAACACGCCCAGTACAGGAGGGACAAGTTCAAGAAGACGAGATACGGAAGCCAGTGAGTCGGCTCCCGGGGTGGTCCCGGCCACAGCCTGGAAGGTGTCCGGGGGGGGGAGGGGCTGGGCCCACCCACAGCCCCGTGTGTGTCCCCCAACCAGGAGAGCCCCAGGCGTGCCCACCGCGTGCCTGGCGGTGGTCCTTCCTTCAGAGCAGGTGCCTGACTTTCTTCTCCGGGCCCCCGGCTGTCTTCCGGCCCCTCTGCCATCCTGGCCTCATTTGCCCAAGGTCTCTTGGGTCCAGGCCTCGTCCTGCATGCCCTGCCGTCTCCCCACCAAGGCTGGACTGGCCTATTCCTGTCTCGGGAGGGAGGTGCTAGGGTGGGCAGAGACGTCAGCCAGGCAGTGGTCACAGGCTGCAGGGCAGGGCAGGTTAGCTGAGCGGAGCTCCTGCTCCATAGGTCAGAGGGTTTCAAGACGCTCGTGAGTCACTGGGGGGCTGACGTAAGTTATGTAAAGTGCTAGAACAGCTCTTGGCCCGGAGTGGGCAGGTACCCAGGGACCGCCAGGGTGGAGCCCACCTTGCATGGGGCGGGTCAGCCCAGGGAGCCTGTGTAGCCGGCATCCTCCTCTCCCTCCCCCTGCCCTCCCCATCCCCTCCCTCCAGGGAGGCTGTGGTCTGATCTGGGGAGCAAAGTGGTGGAGCCCCGGGACAGCGGCAGGTCCCCAGGACGCCAGACGGGACCGAGTGCGAAGCCCTCCTGGGCGAGGCAGCCCCGTCTGTGCTCCAGCCGTGTCTGTACTCGCTCCTCCCCCGTCCACACCACCACGCCTGGTCCGTAGACACCCTCTGGGGAGGGCACACGCCCACCTCCTAAAAACGTTGCTTCGTTGACGCTGAACGTGAAGCTGGCAGGTGGGAAACGGCAGGTGCAGCGGGTCCTCCTGCTCGTGGCAGGTGTGCGCCGCGGCGGGCAGTTGCTGAGCACCTGCAACGTGCCAGCGCTGTCCCGGGCACAGCACACAGACGGACAGAACCGTGCCCTGGAGCTCACACTGCACACGTGTGCTGCACACTCCATGCAGTGCACACAGCCCCCACAATGCCACACGTGTGTACACACGCTCCACACCTGCACACATGACCTGCATGTATGCACACAACAGGCGAGGGCCGCGGTGGGGGCTTCCTACCAGCTCCATCCGTCCTGTGTATTTTTTGTGCCTGCTGCGATGAACCGTGGAAACACCGTGACCGCGCCCGGGGGCTGTGCTCACTCTCTCTTCTCGCCCAGGGAGCACCCCATCGGGGACAAGAGCTTCCAGAGCTACGTCAGGCAGCAGTCGGAGACCTCCACACATTCCATTTGAGGTTCACGCCACGTGGGGAGAAGCGGGGCCTCCCTCCCTGGGACCAGCGCAGCCGCCGCACCGCCGTGCCCATGTCGCCAAGCCGCGTCGCTTCCCCGAGAAGCCGCCTGTTGCCTCCCGTCGTGGGAGAGCCCGGACTCGCCCCGACGGGCCTTCCTGGGTGGTGCCGTCGCTGGTTTTTATCCTGCTGACCCAGTGGTCGGCCAGACGATGGAGCCGTGGGCGTCGACAGCCACAGCTCAGCCATCCGCGGGAGCCCACGCCACGCCTCCACTGTAAAACACGTGCTTCCATCTGCGTGCGCCGTGCCCGCCGTCCGCAGTTCTGCACGGGGGCTCCCAGTCCCGCCAACGTCCTGCCGCCCACGCCCCGGACGCGGCTTTGTTCCTGGCTGAAGGGTCAGCTTTGCGTTGGACACGCAGAGCCGCACGGAAATCCCGCCCGACGGTGCTGGAGTGCGGGGTCCTCGCCGCAGAGGGTCCGCGCCCGCCTGGGTGCCCCACACCCCCGGCTCGAGCACACACCGTTTTGATGGGGTTTAAAGCATCCACACGTTTTTCAAGCTCTTTTTCTTAATGTTTTTAAAGGACCATTTTGAATCAGCTCTTGGATAGAAAGTAACTCATGGTGCCAAAGCTGTACCTGCCACGGAGAGGCGGCTGCAGGCCGGCGGGGAGCCCGCGAGTCTCAGGAAACCAGGGTCCTCAAAGGAACCAGGTCCAGCGGGGAGGACTCCTGCGCGTGTCCCGCCTGCGTCTCTGTGGACCCAAGAGGCTGCCTTCCCCGGGGTGGAGGGGACCCTGGAACAGCCGGGCAGTCGTCTCCCACGCTCCCTCCCGCGCACTGCGTCCTCGCGGGGCCGCAGACGGGCGCTGGGAAGCGCGTGAGTCCTCCACGCCACGTCCATGTTCCCATTTCTCCCTGTCCTGGTTGGGAAATGTCGTTAAGGCTCAGCCCAGACGGCAGGTAGTGACGTTACCCGTCACCAGAATAGTGGAGGGACGTGTAAAAGTCAAGGTGGGGACAGAGCTGTCAGGCTGCGCCGCAGCGTTCAATGTGGGCTCGTCACCCCACGTCTGTGTATGAAATGCTAACGTTTTGCAACGTATTTTACTGGCCAATTAAAACAGATACTTTATTCTTTCTGAGGACTGGCATGCTCTTCTGGGTGCGCACTGTGGTCATGCCTGCGGGGGCTGGGGTGCGGGCACGGGAGCTGGACGACACCACTCTGGTGACAGTGACATTCCGGTGACAGGTTACATCCCTCTGGTGACGGGTGGTGTGACCTGCGGGGCTCTGGGCGGGATCTGGCACACGGAGGGCCGTGGCGTGTGCGGCTCTTCTCCAAGTGCTGGGGGAGGGACGCCACCCGCGCTGCTGTCCCTGAGCTCGGGCACTTGGGAGAGACGGGGCGGCCCTGAAGGTCAAGGGAGGCTGTGGGCGAAGCCTCCACAGCCAGACTGGGGACGTCCGACACAGTCCTGATGTCTTTATTCCTCCTTTTTTTGTTTTAATGCCTCCGTGTCAGCCCTGTTACGAGAGAATCCGAGGGCTTGGCTTTGGGGCGTCAGCCAGACGCTTCCCCAGCACACTCTGGGGTGTGGTGGGCGGGGCGAGGAAGGTGCTGTCCCAGCCCCCTCCTGCCTGTCCCTGGCCAGGGGCTGCTATGGGTGGTTGGCGACCCCGGGCGGGGCTCCCGCTGCCCACGAGGCTGGCCGGGCACTCGGGGCTGGGCTTCCGCAGCAGGCTGGAGGCACCCGAGCACCGCAGTGGGACGGCCGAGGCAAAGCCAGCTGGGTGGAGCAGGCAGGACCCCCACCCCTTTCTTCCAGTGACTTGGGGGTTACCGCAGAGAGAGCGGCCTCTGCGCGACTTCCGTCTGGGCTGTGGCTATCGGGTGTCCAGGTTGGCGCAGGCACCTCTGAGCCTCGGTCTCCACTTGGTGGACTCCGGGGCAGAGGCTGCTGCCCACCCTGGCGCTTGGCAGGTGACCTAAGGCCTCGCGCACACCGGGATGCTGTGGGCACACACAAAGGAGGCCCAGAGAGGGCAGGGAGCCGGCTGGTCTGGGGGCCCTTCTGCCTCCCTGAATGCGCTGAGCCCCGCGCAGTGAGCGGGCACACGGACGGGCGGGAAGGTGGCAGAACAGGCCGTGAGGCTTGAGGGCTATTTTGAGATAAAGGCACTTAAAAAGCCGGTGCAGGGCGGGGTCCTGGCCTCCTGCCGCCTCCTGAAAGAGGAGCCAAGACGCCGCGGCAAGGCCCGAGCGGGTGGAAGGCAGCGTCTCCCGGGCAGAGCTGGGCGCCTCCCACACGCTCCTTCCCCGTCGGTGTCCACGTGTGGAAGCCGGCGCCCACGTCGCGTGGAACTTGCAGGGACCTGCGTTGCTTCTCACGTGGGTTTAACTCCTGGCCCGGCCAAGGACGTGTGGACGGCGGGGGCTTCCGTGAGGGCCTTGGGGGCGTCTGTTGGGGTGTGTCGCACCCCAGATTCACGTCGGACCCCCAGGACCTCCGCGAGCCTGTATTTGGAGCGGGAGGGGGTGATCCGGGTAAAACGAGGTCACCAGGGTGGGCCCGGCCCAGTCGGGCCGTTGTTCTCCTGAGCAGAGATGACGATGGGGACACACTGAGGGACAACACGTGACACAGGGGACGCATCCCCCTGCCGGGAGAGAGGCCCAGGGGGAGCCAGCCCTGCTGACCCCCATCTCAGAAGGACGTCCGGCCTCCAGAATGTGAGAACGAACTCCTATTGTTCAGCCGTAGCCCGTGGCCTTTGTCCCTCCCCCGGCCCACATGGCGCTGACTGGGGACGAGAGGTGTGGTGTTCAGCCGGCACCGTCACACCCACACTGGGGGAGACGCTGGACCAGACCCACAAAGGAAACACAAACCCACACCCAAACCTCGGCCTGCGGGAAAGGCCACACTGGGCCGGGACCGGGCCAACCTTTGACCTCTGACCTTGCAGTGATGTCACAGCAGCCCCATGGCAACTGGGGGTCCCCCAGGCACAGGCTCGGCCACTCTCCCAGAGCAGAGATCTCGAGCGGGGCAGCCATGCGCCCCAGCTGAGGCTGTGCTGGGAGCCGGTGCCCGCTTCCCTGCACTTCAGGATGGAGAAAGACATCGCCGCGGCACACAGGAGGCACCGGCCCGGCCCCGGGGCCCTGCCCGCAGGGTTGGCCGCCATGCACCCCAGGACAGCCAGTGCGGGGGCCGAGCTGCAGAGGAGCAGGAGCGTGAGCGGCTTGCAGCAGAAAGGCGACCCTCCCGGCTGCCCCAGGAAGCCGCACAAGGAGCCGGGTAGGGGCCGGGCCTGTGCAGGAGCGCTCTGGGTCCCCGCGGGTCGTGCCCACGGAGGCCAGCCGGGAGGGTCTTCCGCCCGCAGATAGGGGAGCAGGGAGGGCCGGGGACATGGCCACCTGTTCACAGGGAGGCCTGGCCCGGCACAGCCGCGCTCCCTCTGGGGGCAGCCGCGGGGACCTTCCGCGCAGCCCTTGGTGCCCATGGCGGGTGCTGCCTGTGGTCACGCCTGGCCCTGACCTGGCTTGGACCCGGTAGGACGTGTGGTCCCACACCTCACATCACACTGCCTCTGCCACGCCAGGACCTCCCTAGACATGCCACACGGGGCCTGGCGTGGGCCCCAGGGATGGGTGTGTGTGATATGTCCCGGTCACACTCAGAGTATCGGTCAGTGCAGGCGCGATCGCAGCGCACGCTTTCCCAGAGAGCACCGCGAGACCTGAGTGGACTGAGACACAGGGCGCTGACGGTCTCCGCACCTGCCGGGTTCACGGGCCAGCCCTGCCCCTCCCCGAGGTCGGCACGTGGCAGGTGGGAGACGCGGTTTGCTCGCTGGAGCCCTAGAGCCCTGGGACAACGTGGAAATCCAGAGATTCGCTTTCGGGGGAGACGTGAGCCGCTGTGGGGCCTGCTCCCTGCCGCCACCCCCGGGCTCCCCTGAGACGTGCAGAGTTCTCAGAGGAAGAAACGGCGCTAAAGCTGCGCGGGGGTGACCTGAGCAGGAACAGAGGCAGGCCCCAGGGCTGGGCTCAGAGCGGGACGTGGCCTTCCCCAGACGGCGCGAGAGGAGCGGTCGCGGCAGTGGCCTCTTCAGCCCGGCAGACGCCCACAGCGCACACGCCTCCCACCGCCCCAGACCCTCCACACGGGGCCCAGACGTGTTCCAGGAGGCCGGCACCCAGAGCATGCGGCCACCAGGCAGCAAGGGGCCATGGGAAGAAGAGCAGGCGGCGCCCCAGCCACGTGCCCTGGGCAGGCTGCTCCGAGACTCCGGCCGGCCGTGTGTGGGGCTCCGGCACCTCCTGCCCTGCTTGCGTCCTGAGCACCGCAGGCGAGCTGCAGTGGCAGGGAGAGGCCCCTGACGGGTGGGCCACCTGCCGCCTGACTCTCCCCCAGATGGCTGTGCGGATTGCCAGCTGCCTGGAAGACAGAAGCTGGTGTTTCCTTGAAACAGAGCGTGCGGGAAACCAAGCCACCCGCCGGGCGCCTCCTGCCACACTCCCCAGATGCAGATCCGCCCGTGGGCCTTGGCTGAAGAACTGCTCACGCCCCGCCTGCCCCGCAGTCTCCCGGGCAAGGTCCAGGAGCATCCTGAGACCCTCGGGATAAAGACCCTCGCTAGCTGTTTTGGGGAAAAGGACCACTAGAAACACCTGGCGATGCCCCCACAGGGGCCAGGAGGGATCCGTGACCAGAGGATTCTCCGGACAACCGAGAGTGGTTTCAGGACGCCGGGTCACAGGCGGGGGCCTCGCCCCCTGCTGGTCTCGCCAGGCCAGACCCCAGAAGTCGCAGTGGGCCTCCCCGAATCCCTGCGGTGCATGGCACTGTGGGGCTGCTCTGTGGAATATGCCGAATATGCAGACGCGGGAGGCCGAGTAGCAAGCACGTGGTGGGGCAGGGGGAGCTCCCTTCAGCCGTGCACCACTGCTGGCGACGGGGGCAGGGCCCGGGCCCCAGGCTGGCGCACATGGCTGCGGAGCTGACGCGCTGCCCGCTCTGTCCTTCCTCCCCAGAGCCTGAGGATCCCAGGAAAGACCTGCAGAGTGATGTGCAAGACTCCGGTTGGTAAGCGGCTGGCCCGGCACGTCCCTGCCAGGGGGCCCGTGGCTCGCAGACCCCTCTGCCCAGAGAGGCCCTCCCGGCGCATAGCCCCGGGGCCCAGTGTCCAGTGTGACGCGAGTGACGCCCTTTCCGAACCAGCGTTCCCACATCTCGTGCAGCCAGGGGAACATGGAGGAAGGCGCGGAAGGGAAGGAAGAGGGTGCTCTCAGACAGGTGGAGCCCGCGGCAGGAAGAACGGAATCGGAGCCTGAGAAGGGAGGCTCGGAGGCTGGCGCCACGGGGGAGCCGCAGGGCGAGCACTGCGACAGGAGCAGCGGGGAGACCGAGGTCAGGTCGTGCCCAACCACAGCAGAGTTTTGTCCTCTGCCTCGGAGTCCTGCCTCTGCTTACCAGGTTGGTGTCTTTGGGCTTTCAGGAGCAGGAGCCCGAGTCCGTGAAGCTGAGCGACCTGGACAAAGAGGCAAGCCCTCTCCGCCGCGGTAGCAGAAGTGCGATGGGGAGGCCCGTCCAGGCGCGAGTCACACTGGCCACAAGCCTGCCGCACACTGTGGCTGGGGTCGTCTCAGCGGATGCCGAGCCGTAGAGCTGGACCGAGCCCTCCACTGCCAGAGAGGCCGGGGCCCAAGCTCTGCGCCTCTGTGCCAATAGCGGCGTCCTCACCCAGCTTGCCAGACGTTGCGGCCACTGGCAGTGTGTGGGATCTGGGAGGAAGGGACCTCGGCATGACCGTGGCCCAGAGGAACCCCCAGAGCCCCACACCTGAGGTGTGGCGGAGACACGTCAGTGCTGGGCTGGGTCCCCCCAGACACCTGATGAGGGAAGGTGGCTTTTGTTCTCCTCCAAGCCTCGTGCAGGGAGCAGAGATGGAGCTGGACATGTTCACCAGGCTGTTTCGCAGACGGTCCCTGCTTCGACTCCGGGGCTCTGGGGAGCCCTGCACCCTCCCCCAAACACTTCCCTGGAGTTGACCAAAGTGCTGCTACTGGGGACACGATCCAGGCAGCCAAGGTGCCCAGTCAGAGGCCCAGGACGGTGGCTGAGCCGTGGGGCGTCCACATCTCGGTGGGAGTCTTGACCACCTGGGTGCAGGGCGTGGCCCCGCGGGTCTGTGGGCGCAGAATCTAAGTGCTGCCCTGCTGAGCAGGTCTGGGGTGAAGGGGCCGCCCCAGCTCTGGGCATTGCCCCGTCACCCGGAAGCCCTGGTCCTCAGAGGGCAAAGGTGGAGGACACCCCGTGGGCTGTCAGGGCCCTGGTGGGAGGAGAGGAGTGTGGCGCGAGAGGGCTGAGTCCTCCTCCCACGATACCTCATGGTGCTCACACCACCAGCACTCTGCCCCGCTACGTGGGAGCCCCCGTGAAGCACTGCGGTGTCTGATGGTCCTGGCGGCATCCTCAGGCCTGGCTGCCCCAGGGCGGGGAGCCCATCGCTCCCCAGGAATCCTGCTTTCCTCCCTTGCTCACGCGCGCCCACCGCCCACCTCTTTGGTTTCCATTCACAGAAACCGTCTGTGTTTGTGGAGATTGATCTGCGAGACCACGCCGAGGAGGTAAAGACAAAACCCTCACGGGCAAAGCGACACGAGCCACAGGGAAGGTGCCTGCACTTTTTAGGCCAGGCCTGAGAGGCCTTTCCGGGAACTTGCCCCGTGACAGGCGTGTGGCGCTGGCAGGGCTTTTGACGATGGGCCTTGGGCGGGGCACGGCCCTGCCTCTTCCTCACCCTCCCGCACTCCAACCTGCACACACTCCGGCACCACCATAGATGCCAAGGCCAACCTCAGGGTGTCTGTGGGCCCCCTGGACCTCCTGTGGGGTCACGTTGGGGTGGGAGTCGGAAGACCTGGTCTTGGCTGGTGAACGGCTCCGCCAGTAAATGTGCAAACAATTCTTGACTCTCTGTGCCTGAGTTGGCTCCTCTGTAAAAGGGATCATCGTAGTATCTACACTTCAGGGTGGTTGTGTAAAGCTCTCAGAACAGTGGCTCACACTCAGAACACCTCAGTATTGTCACCATAATTGCCCTCATCACTGACACACCACCATCATCACGTCACCATCGCCGCTGCTACCATGGTACCCATCATCATAACCATCATATCACCACCATCACCACCATCACCACCGCCATCATAACCATCACCATCGTCATCACCACCATCACCACCATCACCACCATCACCATAACCGTCATCATCACCACCATCACCATCACCACCGTCATAACCATCATAACCGTCATCATCACCACCATCACCATCGCCACCACCATCGCCACCGTCATCACCATCGTCATCACCACCATCACCACCATCACCACCGTCATAACCATCATCATCACCACCATCACCACCACCATCACCATCATCATAACCATCATCATCACCACCATCACCATCGCCACCACCACCACCACCAACAACACCACCATCACCACCACCAACACCAACACCACCACCAACACCATCAACACCACCAACACCACCACCAACACCACCACCACCAGCACCAGCATCAACACCACCAACACCAACACAACCAACACAACAAACACCATAACAAAAACCAACACCAACAACACCACAACAAAAAACAACAACAAAAACACCACCAACACCACCACAACAACAACAAAAACAAAAACAACCACA
>CAUYSK010043246.1:0-47408 GCA_963575035.1 Avahi laniger
TACCATGGAGTACTATTCAGCTTTAAGAAACAATGGTGATATAGCACCTCTTGTATACTCCTAGATAGAGCTGGAACACATTCTACTAAGTGAGGTATCCCAAGAATGGAAAAACAAGCACCACATGTACTCACCATCAAATTGGTATTAACTGATCAGCATATAAGTGCACATATAAGAATAACATCTATTGGATGTCGGGCAGGGGGGAGGGGGGAAGGGGGAGAAGGGAACGGGTATATGCATACACAGAGTGCAATGTGCACCATCTGGGGGATGGACACACTTGAAGCTCGGACTTGGAGGGGAAAGGGGGCAAGGGCAACATACATACCCTAAACATCTGTACCCCCAAAATATGCTGCAATAGAAAAAAAAAAAGATACATCATGCGACACCAAGCACAAGAAGGCTGGAATGGCTATACTAACACAGACAAAATGTATTTTAGGGTGAAGAATGCCACCAAGGAAAAAGAGAAATATTTCTAAGGATAAAAGGGTCGATTCATCTTGAAGACATATCAGTTCTAAAGATGTACACACCTACTAACAGAACTTCCAAATACACAATGCAAAACAGATAGAACTGAAAGTAGACATAGACAAATCTACGACTACGGCTGGAGAGTTCAAAACTCCTCTTGCAGTCACTGCTAAAACAAGCAGACAGAAAAGTAGTAAGGATTTGGAAGATTTGAATAACACTATTGACCAGCTTAGCCAAACGGACATTTCTACAACACTCCCATTCAACAATTACAAAATACACATTATCTTTAAGTGTTCATGAACATTCTCTGAGATCTCAGGATTATATGCTGGACCATAAAACAAGTTTCAATTAATTTAAAAGATTGAAATCATGACACGTATTTTCACTGACCTTACAGAATTAAATTAAAAATCAATAACAGAAAGCTATCTGTAACATCCTACAATATTTAGAAATTGAATAATAATCCATGGTTCAAAGAAGAAATCACAAGCAAAGTTAGAAAATATTTTGAAGTGAATGAGAATGAAAGCGTGACGTTGACATTTGTGGTGATTTGTGCTAAAGCAATGTTTAGAAGGAAATGTATAGCTTGAAGTGCTTGCATCAGAAAAGAAAAAAGGTCTAAAATCAATTGTCTGAACTCCTGTCCTAATAAATTAGAATGACAACAAATCAAAGCCAAAGTGAATGCAAGAGGACATAATAAATAGCAGAAATCAGTGAAATCAGAAATGGACAAACAGTGGCGAAAACCAGCGAAACCGGAAGCTGGTTCTTTGGACGGAGGAGTAAAACTGATGAACCTCATGCTAGACTGAGCAAGTAAGTAACAGAACACTCAAATTACTGTTCTCAGGAGTGAAAGAGGGAATGTCGCCACAGATCCCACAGACAGTGAAAAGACGTAAGTAAATATTGTGAACAGCTTTATGCCAATAATTTAAACAATTTAAGTGAATTGTACAAATCCCTTGAAAGACGTCAATTATCAAACTCAAGCAAAGTTCTGAAAGCCGTATATCAACTAGGTAAGTTGAGAAGGAAACCCTGACTCCTGCTGTAACGTGGACGGTCCTTGAAGAAACTGCGCACAGTGGAATAAGCCAGACGCGAAAGGACAGATGCTGTGTGACTCCACCTACATGGTACTCAGAGTCGTCAAATTCATAGAGGCAGAAAGTAGAATGCGGGTTGCCAGGGGCTGGGGAGGGGAAATCAGGAGTTATTGTTTAATGCTGTGGTCCCCAATGCAGCCACCCCCCGTCCATGGAAAAATTGTCTTCCATGAAACCAGTCCCTGGTGCCAAAGGTTGGGGACCACCGGTTTAAGGGGTGCAGAGTTTCCATCAGGGAAGATGAAAAAAAGTTCTGGGGATGGACGGTGGTGATGGATGTACAAAAATGTGAATGTCCTGAATGCTGCTGAACCGTACACCTAAAAATGGTTACGATGGTCAAGTTTATGTTATGTACATTTTAACACAATTTAAAGTTTAAAAAACACAAAATTTAAAAAAAATAAATTGAAGGTATAATTTAAAAAACAAAAACTTTCCTCAAAGAAAACTCCAGGTCCACGTGGCTTCACTAGCAAATTCTATCAAACATTAAAGGAAAAAAATAACATCTTTCTTATACAAACTTTTACAGAAAACAAAGGAGGAGGTAACACTTCCCAACTTATCTTATGAGGCCAGGAGTAACCTAATACCAAAACCAGACAAAGCCATTACGAGAAAAGAATAAATATAGAAACAAAAACCCTTAACAAATTGAAGCTAGCAATATATAAAAGAAGATAGTATATCATGACCAGGAATGCAAAGTTGGTTTAACATTTGAATATCAATCAATACAATTCACCATGTTAATACATATGTTTAAACGTCTCATTAAGCATCACAAAAATGTGCATGGTTTTTCACAACATGCTTTAAAAAGTCTTAAATGGTGTCTGTGTTTGAAATTAAACTATTTTTAAAAAGTGATTTTTAACATTCTGTTAGACACTCCATGGTTATTCAACCTGTCTCATGATCCAGACCCTGGGTTGAACTTTATCCTTCTCAGAGTCACCACAGCCACCCTCATGCAGAGTATCATGGGCACCCACTGTGAGAATAGCGCATCATTGTTTATTGAGCAATTGCTATGTGCCAGGCAGGAGCTAGATGGCTCACATCGGCATTTCAGTTCCATTCCTACAACCACCCTGTAAGAGAAGCATCATCCCTATTTCACAAATGAGGACACTGAGGCCCAGAACGATGAGGCAACTTGTCTAAGGTCCCACAGCCAGTTGGTCGCGGAGCCCAGATTTCGTAGTTCTGCCAACTATGAGGTAGATGATCTGATGCCCATTCTTAGTAACTTCATGGCAGACATTACAGATAAGGCGACCTGCCTCCGTTTCCTCATCTCTAAAATGGGGACTAATAAGAGCCCTACTCCTATGAGCATTAAAGGGGTTACTAAGTGTGAAGTGTGTAGCAAAGTACACAGCCCATAGTAAGCACTGTTTCAGGATCTTTTGACACTTTATTTGTTAAATCAATCAATCAATAGTTAATTCTCTTCATAGCCCTGGGAGACAAGGTTATAATTCCCATCTTGCGGACGAAGGAACTGAGTCTAAGAGAGGTAAAGTAAACATGTGCACCAGATGGACAGAATTTCCAACACAAACAGGGACAGCGAAGTTCCCATTCACTCCCCACATTAAATAGCAATGCCTGGAAGAGCCTCCCAAGTGGTGGGTGGTTACAGATGAAGACGCAATTCCCTTTTGATCTCTGGGAAACCAGCCCAAATGCACCTGGCTCTGGAACACTCTTCCAAAGTCCTTGGGACCAAGCAAGATTCACACCTTCAACCCAGGGAAAGGGAGGGGCCTCCCCACAGAAATCATTCCGCTTCCTACCTTGACCGACTCAGGGCTCGTGATGATGACGGAGGTTTTGTGGAAGACGTTGACCCGCACGACGGGTCCATACTTCTTAGCCCTGAAACCAAAGTGACCGGAAGGAAGCTGTCACCTCCCCGAGACATGAGTTTCAGCAGCCCCGCCCAGAGAAACAGAAGTGATCCATCCCAGAACGTACTCAACCCGGGTCACAAAGCGAGCGCTGCACTGGGGACCCAGAGGCCTGGGGTGAGGCTCCGCCCACTGTGCCTCAGTCTCCACGTCTGCGGAATAGGGTTGCAACACCCCTCCTTTGATTACCCCAAAAGGTTGTCCTGGGAACCAAACGATACAGTATCCTTGAAAGTGCTTTGAAAAGTGTACAGTACCACCCCAAACAGTGACCGTTGTCTCATCACACTCCCACCCAGTCTACAGATGAGGACACTGAGGCTCAGAGAGCTTCTGATGGCTGGTCTAAGGGCCTGCAGTTGGCGAATGACAGAACTTGGCCTCCAAGCCAGCCTCATCTGCCTCTCCACTCAGGGGAGGATCTGCTGGGGCCGGGGGCCCTGGGCCAGGGCAGGGTGGGGGTGGGAGTTGGGTGCTGGATTGAGTGGGGGGCCTTCCCCGCGGGGACTTGGAGAAGGGCAACGAGTGACAAGTAGAACCCACCAATCCAAAAACACATCTTGGAGCACGCGGCCACAAACCTCGTCCTTTTTCCAAAAGTAGGGGAGGTGTCCTAGAAGGAAACTAGAAGAAATAGGAAACATTAGGTTTGCCAGCAGTCACCATTAAAAAGTGCTCCCTTCCCCACAGGACACTGTGAGTCTGTGTTACTAGGCCCACTTCACAGACAGGAGGACTGAGGCTCGGGGAGGTTATGGTGCTGGCTCAGGGTCACCAGGCAGCAAGGATGCAGACAGGATGCAAACCAGATCTGACCAGCTCCAAGGCTCAGAAGTCAGGGGCGGGCACCTGGAAAGGGCTCAAAATAACATGTGACGTGCCATCAGACAGTCACTGGATACTTACTCTGTGCTGGCGCCATGCTAGCCTCACCCCCCAACCTCCCACATTAGCCAGTTAATCTGTTATTGACCATATTAGAGGTAGCACAGCCCAGACAGGAGAGGTGAAGTCACTTGCCCGCAGCTGCACAGCTGGTACCCGGAATCCCCAAAGCCCTGCTCCCTGGGGGAGGCTTTGGCCATCTGCAGTGTGATCATCAGATTGGAAACAAGTCTGGTGGGGGTCATCTTGAAGCACATTCCAAGGTGTCCATGACTTCCTGTCTCCTGTATGACTTTATTCCAATCAAGGTCACTGCAGTGTCCCAAATGGGGGATGACAAAACTGCACTTGGAGTTGCTGGGTCCTGGAACTCATATTCTCCCAGGGAGAGATGGAGAGTAAATAAACAAGTATGATGTCAGAGAGTGGCAGGAGAAAAGCAGAACACAGTACGGGGAAAGGAGTGCTGGGATGGGTGTGCAGAGGGCCATTTCACACAGGCAGGGTGGGACATTCCCTCTAAGAGGGTGACCTGTGAGCTGAGATCTGCAAGAAGTGAGGGATTTGGCCACCCGGGTATCTGGGGGAAGAGCACTCCAGGTGACAGCAACGGCAGGTGCAAAGGCCCTGCGGTAGGAGTGCACTTGGACAGCGAGGCAGCCAGTGTGGCAGTTCAGTGGCCTTGAGGAAAAAGTAGTACAAGATGGGGTCACCAAGGTTGGGGGCAGATTACAGAGTGTCTTGTGAGCCCCTGTCCCGACTTTTGCTTTAACCTCTGTGGGGAAGGGGCACTGGAGGGTTTTGAGCAGAGCAGAGCTGGAGTCCTTCGGGGTTTGAATAGGTTGTTTTATGCTGTGCTGAGGAGGACCAGAGGGGCGGAAGCAGAGCAGGTGGTCAGGAGTGTGCACTTTGAAGGCAGAGCCCCGGGACATGCTGCAAGTTTGGGTGTGGGCGTGAGAGAGGATAACTCCGACGCTTTCGGCCTGGGCAACTGCAAGAATGGATGGAGCTGCCGTCTACTGAGATGAGGGGACGGAGAAGGCACCTGCGCAGCAGACGCCATGGTGCCCGCCTGCAACTGCGCCAGGGCTCTCTCTGACTCTGCCTGGAAGGAGGGCAGGCTGGAAGTCCCAGGAGATGACCACGAGGCAGCAGCCCTGTCCCGATGACCCCAACTCCCCTCAGCTCTGGTGGGGTAGCTCTGCGGCACATGCTGTACACAAGCCCCCAGAGTCCCCAGGGCCATTGCACCTCAGTTTCCCCAGAGGGAACTTGTCTTATTGGGTGTTTTTTTTTACCTTCTTTCTCTATTCACTCCTCCCCCAACCAGGGATCCCCCCTCAGAAACCACTTACACTCCATTTCTTAGGGTCAGCTTCAGGGGCGCGGGGCACAATCCGAGACAAGCAGATCGAGCAGACGACATCAGGGGCTCGGCTTTGGCCCTGTCAGGGGAACTGTGGAGCGAGCGGGAGCCGGACGTTAAACACTTGGGTCCGGAGTGCAGGGGAGAGCTCGCGGCGGAGAGGAAGTGTTTCCAGCCGCAAGGGGATGAGTGGGGACAGAAGAGGGCTAAGGACTGAGCCAAGGGACAGCCAGCCAAGGAGACTGAGCCAGGGCGGCCGGAGGAAGGAGCAGAGCCAGCAGAGAGAAGAAGCCAGGCAAGAGAGCAGCACGCGGGGGAGGCTCCGCTCCGCCCAGGCTGCTGAGGGGCCAGGTCAGATGAGGACCAGGGTGACCACCGGATCCAGCAACACCGACGTTACTGGGGACCTTGACCAAAACAGGTTCAGCGGAGAGGTAGAGGCCAAAGCCCAAGGGGTGGTGGGTTCGAGAGAGAACAGGAGGGCAGGAAGTGGAGGCCCAACGCCAGGCAGGGGTGGGGATGGGGGTTGCTGCGGGGGGGGGGGGGGAGCAGCAGCTGGAGGGGAACGGGAGGGGGAAGAGAAGGGCTTTGTCAGAGCTGGGGATTCTGACAGCAAATTATATAAAGCGAGGAAGGAGGCATAAGAGAAGGAAAGCTGATGATGGGGGTGGGGTGCCAGAGGCCCGGAGCAGAGGAGCAGGCTGGCCTTAGCCACCCCGCGGAAGAACAGGCGGAAGCGGAAGTGCGCGGCCCGGGCAGGCAGGTGGGCAGCTGCGGCGGTGGAGCCAGGAAGGAAATTCTCTCCTGCTGCTCCCTTTGCTAGGGCAAGTAGGAGGCAAAAATAAAAGCTGAGAGTGTGGATGGAGGGGGAGGTGATGGGGTTGAGGAGAAGCAGTAAGCTGCTGGGAGCGTGGGAGAACAAACTGGGGAGGGAAGAGGGGGCCCTCCAGGTGAGTGGCCTTGAACCACCTGCAGGAAGATGGGCCATGAACATCACACACAACTGGCTGGATTTCCAGAATCATCTAGAATCCTCACTCCCGCTCCCCAAAGCTTACATTTTGGAGGAATGTCCTCAGTTTTGATGCACCTGAGTCAGGACAGTCTGGACCCCATGTCTCCTTCCATGCCTGTCTGACCCCAGATCCTCCACCCTAACCACTGGGCACCACTGCCACTTGGGAAGGAAGGTAAGTGCCACCTCAAGAAGGCAGAGAGCACAGTTCAGAGGGAGGATCCCCCTGCCAGGCGAGAGCACTGAAACCCATTCTTTCCGGTTCCTGCAGGGGGCGCTGGGGAGGAGCCGACACAGCAGGAAGACCAGGTGTTAGAAGTGGGCAGGTAAGGCTGAGGGGACGGCAGAACACTGGACTTGTCAGCACCCCAGGCAGACAGACGCCCACCTGGCATGCCCCTGGTCATAGACTGGTATGGCAGAGAAGCCAGGGAGAGAGGGCAGGCGAGGATTCCCCACCCCGCACCTGCCCAGCCATCGGGCTTCCTGTAACACTGTCATCGGCTGGCTGGGAATCCAAGGTGTCCTGTGGGCACAGTAACCGGAGC
Organism: Avahi laniger; assembly: GCA_963575035.1. Classification (NCBI taxonomy): domain Eukaryota; kingdom Metazoa; phylum Chordata; class Mammalia; order Primates; family Indriidae; genus Avahi; species Avahi laniger. Next base: position 7,347 of record CAUYSK010043246.1, read on the forward strand.
AGAGGTCATCTGGAGAGCCCACTGTGAAGCCGCCCAGAGGGATGCAGGGAGCCCACGCAATGGCTGAGGAGTGGGCCTCCCACTAGGCGGACAGTGAGTGTGAGGGGCCATGACTGTGCCTTGTGCCGGAGGGATGGACGGGGTGGTGAGTGCTCCGCCAGGCACCCAAAATCCACTGATGCGGCACCCAACATTGCCAGCGGTGGGACTCCATCATGGCTAGGAGCCACACTGCTCCCACCCAGCAACGTGGCAAGTTGGAGTGGAACCAGCACTGCCCCGGCGTCAAACCTGAAAAATTTATTCCAAAATAAACAAAAACGGGGAGACAGCGACCTTTCGTTGCTGAGTTTACATCCATTCCCACATGACCAGGACAGTAGGGGCTGATGAGGAAGCTAAATCAGTGGCAGAGGAATAAAGAAGCTATAAATGTTTGTGTGGGATCTGAGTGTGGGGGTCTGAGCTTTCAGCTGTTACGTGGATCGTTGCAGTAGCATGTTGTAATAAGAGCATAGAGGAGGGGCCCTCAGGGAGCAGCGGGCCTCCTGGGGTCTGCCGCAGAATAAGGAGGATGAAGGGCTGCCTCCTGCAGCCAGAGGGTTCCTTGCCTGCAAGCTGGCAAAGCCCTGGAACAGCAAGGGGCCAATGCCACTCCTGGAGACTCAGTACACAGATCTCTTGTCAACCACAGTGTTGCCAATCATGGTTTAAAGATCCAGGCTTTTAATGCCAAAGCATTTGATTTGTGCTACAAGTTCCAGAACTTTCATTTAGTACAGTTTTATATTTGACCACCAACAAATTTTTAATGCAAAATCTTTTTTTATATGCATTGCTCAGTTCACCTCTTTAGAATAAAAGCCCGACCATAATTATATTCATCCTCCTCCCACTCCTCCCGCCCCCCACACACCCATAGGTCACATGTAGACTCTGTGGTATGAGATTTGGGGAGAATTTATCCATAAAAAGGAAAGGAATATGGACACATGCTGTTATTACATGGATGAACCTTAAAAACATTATGCTAAGTGAAAGAAGCCAGACACAAAAGGCCACATATTGTATGATTCAATTTATATGAAATGTCCAGAATAAGCAAATCCGTGGAGACAGAAAGCATATTAGTGGTTGCCAGGGCTGTGGAAAGTGGGGAAATGAAGAGTGATGGCTCATAGGTACAAGGTTTCTTTTCTGGGGTGACAAAAAAGTTCTGAAATTAGCGGTGATGGTTGCACAACGCTGTGAATAGACTAAAAACCACTGAACTGTACATTTTAAAAGGATAAGTTTTATGGTATGCAAGTTACATTTCAATTTTTCTAAAAGATGATTTCAGTTCTGCCTTCTCAAGACAGAGAGACGCGAGCAGGTCACTTGAGTTTATGACAAGGCCAAGTAATGATGAGACTTATCAGAACAAGCACAAAACTCACTCAATTCCAAGTGTCGATGGCCAACTTGAAAACTTGAAAGGGTGATAGTGTACATAACAGAACTGGCATGAGATTTCCACCATTTAACCTTGAATCACTATTTATCGAGTGTCTACTATGCACGTACCACGTGCTGCTGTGCTAGACGTCAGGGACACAGCAGCGACTGAGACAGATGTGGGGCCCATGTGAGAGACAGACACTTAACAAGAGGTTGCACAAATAATTACCCAATTAACATTTTGCTGTGAAGAAGAATTACAATGACTTAAGGGTTTATAAAAAGAACGTAACATATTTGGGGGAGCAAGAGGAACCTCCCTGAGGAGTTAGCATTTAAGCCAAATCTGGAAGGCTGAGGTTAGAACCACCCAGGCAAAGTGGAAGGCAGAGCTACTAAGTAAGGCGGGAGAGGACACTGGGAGGGCAGACAGCCAGAGGGAGAACAGTGCCCTCCCTATGTCACCAGCCGGCCACAGAGCTCTTTCCCGAACCCACCAGATTCAGGTTCCTAAAGCCAGTACATCTAGCTTGTGCTGGAGATAGGTGCCTTCCAGAAGGTTCATGTCCTGAGATTTTAAAAAGTGTGTCTAATACCATTGTTTATTCATTCATTCAACAAATATTTATTGAGCATCTGCAACATGCCAAGCACTGGGGATACACAAGCGAACACACAGCATCCCTGCCCTCCCGGGGCTCACATTCTAAAAGGGGAGATAGACAGTCAACAGGTGAACAGACAGTCAACAGATGGAAAGAAGGTAACTTCAGAGGTGATGGCCTCATAAGGAGTTTGGGGCTGAGTGGGCTTTACACAGCGTGGTTCGGGAAGACCCGTTTGAGATGAGCAGAAGAAGAAGCCCACCATGCCCAGGCTGGAGAAAAGGGGAACAGGAAGATCCTGGGGGAGGGAAGCTGCTGGGGGGTAGGGAGTAGAAAGACTGGGACCGCAGAGAGGAAAACAAGAGGGAAGAGAGCAGCACAGAGTGGGTTCTGAGAGCTCAGCAGGGGCCCTGCTGGCCATGCAGCGGACTTGATTTAGAACTGGATTTAGTTCTAAAGTGACAGGAAGCCCTCGAAGCAGGGAAATGACACATCTAATTTAAGCTTCACAAAGCTAAGCTTCTGGTGGGGGTGGGGGTAAGTTGGGTGGGGGTGGGGGCCAACAATGGAATGGAATCACTAAGGAAAAGACAAATGGGATGTCCCAGGAGAGAAATGCAAAAAAGGGAATAAGACCAAAGTACAGTGTGCTCTAATACAGGTAGACCCTGTCCAAGTCCCAAAGTTACCAGCACCCACTTTGGAGCCAGGCTGACCTGGGTTTAAATCTAGGCTTACCAAACGCATGACCTTGGGCAGGTGACTTCGCCTCTCCGAGCCTCAGTCTCCTCGTCTGAACGATGGGGTAACAATAGCGCCTACCTGGCAGAGTTGTCGCTGCCAGCACGTTTGTGGGGCCCAGCCGAGCGCGGTGGGCGCCCAATAGCTGTTGCGGCTGTGAGTAATTCGTTACTAAGAATAGTTAGCGCCCCTCTCCCGGCCGCCGTCTCCAAGCGGCCCCGCGCAAAAGGCGAGGCCTGACCCCCGGCCTCGACGCCGGCTTAGATGCGGCCCCTCTACCCCCCGTTCGAGCGCCCCAGCCAGGCCCCGCCCCTACCCCCCTGCTCACCTGGGCCGCGGCGGCCCGGGGATGTGCTCGTAGCGGCTGCGAGCGCGGTGCACGAAGGTGCAGCAGAGGCCGAAGGCGAGCAGGACGGCGCTGCCGAGCAGCAGTAGCCCGGGGCTCATGGCTCCGGGGCAGGCGAGGCCGGGGTCGGGGCCGGGCGCCGAGGGGGCCGGGAGGCCGCGAGCCAACTCAGCTGTCAGCGCCGCGCGCCGCCTCGGCCCCAGGCCCGGCGCGACCCAGCACCGCCCCCGCCCGCTCGGCTCCGCCCCCGCCGGTTCCGACCCCGCCCAGGGCGCTCCGTCCCCGCCAACCACGTCTCCGCCTCCAGCTCCAGCTCTCAGGGCCCGCCCACGCTCCGCCCCGCCCCCTAAAGCCCCGCCCCCCTCAACACCGCCCAGGCCCATACACTGCCCAGAGCATGTAGTCTCCACCAATCACAACTCCGCTTCTGGCTCCGCCCCCGCCTCCTTCAGGTTCAAGCTCCGCCCACAACGCGTTGTCCCTGGCAACACCGATTCCTCCTCGCACTGTCCCTGCTCAACACCGATTCCAGGCGGCGGCGCGAAGTCCTGCGGACTGGCTCCGCCCTCTCTGGCGACTCCAAATAACGGCATCTCTCCGCGCGCGGCCCGAGGCCCCTTCTTTTCTCCCTAAAACCTTTCTGGAGATCACCAGCCCAGCCTCCAAATCCCCGCATCACACCGACTGTTCCCAGACCTCTCCCTGGAACCCCAGGCCCTCAAAGTTGGTTTCTCCAAGTGTCCCCGGGGCGCCTCCCCTGCCCGCCCGTCCACGCCGAGCTCCCGCGGGGCCCACGGGTGGTGACCAGGACCCGGCGGGACGCGGAGGCCCGTGCCTGCGACTGAGGGGCGCACAGCTGGACCCGAGGCTCCTCCAGGGTCTCGGCTCCTCCGGCACCTCCCACCTAAGGGACGCCCGTCCGTGGCGCTGGCCCGGTCCACAGTGGACACCTGGTACGCAGGGCCGCCCGCGAGGGGAGGCGGGCGACGGGCGCAGGTTGGCCGAAAGATGTGTCAGACATAGTAGCCGAGGCTTTCCTCCCTGGTGCGACCCGCTGCTCCTTTTCTGTCCGGGTAGGACGAAGAGGCCTGCTCTGGGCCCCCGGAGTGAAGGCAGTGGACGGGAGGGCCAGGCGTGTCCGCTCCCTAGTCCGGATAAAGATCCCCGTGCTGGGCAGGGGCGCCCAGCAGGTTAGGTGCTGCGGTGCCCCCACGCGTGGCCCGGTCGTGGACAGGTCCAGGGGTTGGAACACGGAGACCTGCGGATCCCCTTCCCATGTACGGCCAAGGACAGCCCGGCCGGGGACAGGGGTGCGTGCGCTGCGGAGTGGCGGGAGGGCCAAGCTTTAAGAACTGCGCCCCTCACGGAGGAGGCAGGATTTCTGCCCCGGGGCCACTGCAGCCTGGACAGGCTGGGCAGCCAGGCGTCCGTCGCCGCGCGGGCAACCGGGCCGGCCGGCGGCTTGGACTCGGGGACGTCGACTTGCCACCGCGCCCCCACGTGGCGGCGGGAAGCAGCGGCAGGCGCGCGCCAGGGCCTCAGACCGGCCGAGCCGGGCGAGGATGAGCTCAGACAGTTCTCCCCACTCGTGCGCTATGAAAGCTGCAGGATTTGGGGGCAATTTGGAGGGAGGATGAGTCTGCAAGAAGGATGGGGTGGACTTCCTTCATACTGGCAAGTGAGTCGGGGTAGTCAGCTAGGAAAGGAATGTGACATGGCCATGTTTAGTTTCCAGTTAGTGCAACGGCTCCCAGAGTTTAGAAAATGTATCTGCTGTGCGGTGAGGACATCCTCTTGCCTCTTCTTTTTGGACCCGGAGCAGTGGTTCCTTGAAGGCAAGGCCAGATCCTGAACAGCTCTAGGCACAGCCTGGGGCCACAGGCGTGCATAGAGCAGCATGCACTGTCAGCATGAGCCTGTCCAATGAAGGCGGCGGGGGGAGCTGGCATGAATATTTCCCAGCACATCCAGCAACACCAGTGACCTCTGGCTCGACATATTTCTGTCCACAGAGCAGCCCGTGTCCCCGAGTGAGCAAGCCCACGGTCTCCCCTCCTCCTGGGCACCAAGTCCACAGCTGTCCCATCACCACTGCATTTGATGCCCCTCTTCTGCGGTAAGGTAGGAACTTCGGGCTGCCAACCCAGGCCCCAGGCCTTTCCCTGGGCAGGCAGCATGGCCAGCCACCAGCAGAGGGCACTACCTGGAAGGGCACTGCCAGCCACTGGGCCCTCCATGGGAAGATCTAGACTCAGTTATCCAGCATGGTAGCTGCTGGCCACAGGTGGCTATTGAGCACTCGAAACGTGGCGAGTCCAAATTGAGATGTGCTGTATGTGTAAGATACACACCAGATTTCATAGATTTAATACAAAAAAATTGTAAAAAGAAAAAAAAGTCATTCATATTTGTATATGGATTACCTGTTAAAATGATACTTTGAATGTGTTGGGCTAAATAAAATATATTATTAAAATTAATTTGACCTTTTTTTTTTTTTTTTTACTTTTTTAACATGGCTTCTAGAAAATTTTAAATTACCCATGTGGCTCAAATTGTGTTTTTACTGGGTAGCACTAATGTGGACAATGACTCTCAGAGTATGGCTGCGAGGCCAACAGCATTAGCATCACCCTGGAACTTGCTAGGACTGGAAATTCTCAGCTCCAACAAGACTTACTGAGTCAAAAACTCTGAGAGATAGGACCTAGCAACCTGTGTTCTAAGCAGCCCTGCAGAACCTGATTCTGCTCAAGTTTGAAAACCACCAATGCAGCTGACACCTAGGAGGACTTGCTGGGGAGATGCAGGCACCAGGGTGGTTCTGAAGAAGCTGCCCTCACTTGGGTGGCCTGGAGGGGCAGAAGTCCAGTAGCCTGGGAGGGGAGAAGGTCAGGCTTGGGAGGGTGGCCCTCTATTCCTCGCTGCCTCTAAAGACCAGTTACATAGCCCCTAACGATCTGTCCCCTCATCTGGAAAAGAGAGACAGTGATGATGAGGGTGCCTCATGGAGCCACTGTCAGGATTAAATGAGCCAACACACCTGAGGCACCTGGCATGTAGTAAGTGCTCAATAAAAGCTAGTTCTTAGCAGAGGAGGAGGGGAGAGGACAGATGCCCCCACAAGAAGACTTGGGTTCTACATGTTAGTGTGAAGGGTCTTTCTCCTCCTATTTTGAGGATTTCTTCCCATGTCATTCTGATGCTTCTTCCTCCACATGGCACGTCCCTCCCCACTCTGGCCTGGACAGTTGGCAGCTGCCAGCATGGACACCACCAGCCTGGCATTAAGTTTTTTGTTCAGGAAGCAGCCTGGAACGTACTGAGCACATCTGCGATGTTACCTCATTTTTCATCTAATAATCCTGCTGACTACCTCTGTTTTCCAGTGAGACTCAGGTCACACAACCAGGACTGGAACCTGGTCTCCAGCTTCCTTGAACCTCCCAAACATTTGCAAGATATAAACACAGGGGTACCTCGAGCAGCTGGAGGCTTCCCACTAGTGTGCTTGGCTACAGCCACTGATGGGGGTTTTGGGAGCTGTCGTCGGGGGAGAAGGGTGGCCACCCATGGCTCTGACCCAGCTGGGACTTGCCAGAGGGACACAGGTGAACAAGGAACAAGAAAGGCTCAGTCAGGGCCTGGGGCCATCCCTGCAGCACAGGGTCCCCAGGTCCAGAACAAAGCTGTGTGACCTTGGGCAGAGGCAGCCCCTCTCTGGGCATCTGACCCAGGCTGCTACCTGGGGGATGGATTAGAGGGGGTCAGGCTGGCAGGGAAGATGGGGAGCCTTGACCCCATCCGCAGAGGCTCTGGAGGACTCGAAGGCAGGACTGAAGTCCCTGGAGACAGTCACTTGTGAATGCTCTCTCAGTGGCTAGCCACAGGTGGGGAAATAAAAGGAGCAGCAGACAGGAAGCCAGCTCTGCCTGTCCCTGAACTCGGGAGGGGGCATTCGATGCCCTCAAGGCTGCACAGCAGAAAGGCCCACAGCTGGGGCCCCAGAGCTGGACTGATTGGGTTCAAATTCAAATTTTGGTTGTGTGACATTTAGCAGTGACACCCTCCCTGAAACTCAGCTTCCACATCTGTAAAATGGGGAGACGAGTTGAATCGTAGCCCCTGGCTCATGTTGTTATATGATGGCGTAAGGACGAAGTGAGTGACTGGCATATGAGACTGGGAGCAGTGCCTGATGCGCAGTGCCCGGCAGAGGCCCCGTCCACCCTTTTTACCACTTAAGAATGGTAGTCGGCCTCCTTCCCAGGAGTCCAGCCACCACCCAAACCTTGTTCGGGGCCTGAAAGGTGATGAGTTGGGGAGTGGGAAGGGAGCTCCCTCTGCCAACCTCCCATCCCTCTCTGGACAGAACAGCTGCTGGGACCCAGCAGGCAGGGCCCTGGCACCACCATGTTTGGAAGGCCTCGAGGACCACCATGCCTTCCCTGGGCTCCAGTCTCAGCTTGGTCCCATCTGGCGACCTCTCCCTGGGCTCATTTCGCCATCTGCGCGGTCAAGAGTTTGGCCTGGACAGTTACCAAGGACCCTCCTATCTCCTAACACTGTTCAGAATTTCCCTGCATCCTAGGAAATGCCCACTCAACCACCACTGGGCAGCCAGAGGCTCGAGAGGAACAGGAAGCCACTGCCTTGCAGCCAGGCTGGCACCCCACACAGGGCCCTGGCACGGCCCTGGGCTAAGCCATCATGCCTCTCTGCGGCACAGTACAACTGGGGCAGGGGAGTGCAGAAGCCAGGGTGCAGGCGGCTCTAGAGCCGGGCTGTCGGCGTTCAAGTTTGCCTTCCCCCGTCCCTGGCTGGGTGCCCTCAGCTAGGAAACTTAACCTCTGTGCCCTCGGTTCCCCCCTCTGTAACAGCAGAAGAAAAGGGCTGTGCTGAGGGAAGGTGACCTCAAGCTTTCTCCTGCCACCTATGCCACATGTGGCTCCACTGAGCATCTGGGAGAGCCTGCTAGACCTGGGCCTGCACCATCTGCCCACCTGGCGCACCACCCAGTGCCAGCTCGACTCCCAGAACTCGGCACAGGAATCACCCCCCAACGCATAGGTTGGCTCCGTGTGCCTCACTCGAACCACTTACACCCCTGACATGGGCCACATCCTGTCCTCACTGCCTAGTGACTCATCTGCTTACCACCCCTGCCCCTCCCAGAGGCTGAGCCCAGTTGTACTTAACGCCCCTCCACAGGCCTGGCACAGAGCAGGGCTGAGGACTTCAGCGAGCAAAGGGACCTCTCCCTGGGAAGCAGGAGGGAGCTGCAGGCCCAGCCCCCACCCCCCCAGCTCCCAGGCAGGTGCAGGGCAGAGAGAAGAGGCAGGAGGGTGGTTTGTGAACAGCCATGTTGTTGGCGCAGCATCAGCAGCTGCGCTGGACCCACAGCCTGGTCGGCTCGAGGTGGGAATCAGAGGGTCCCCTGGGTTCCACTGAGCGGTGTCAGGATGGGGATGACAGAGGTGGCCCCATGGTCCCAAGAGAGGAGCCAGGGTGGAAGCCCTACCCAGCCAGTGTGGGGGCTCCCATCCTGGGAGCCTCAGGGTCGGAAGAAGCCCAGGGCACCCACATGGCCTGGCACGACGGTGAGGTCCTAGATGACCAGAAGCTTCGCCAGCATGCAGCCTCAGAGGTCATCCAGTCCCCTCGAGACAGGTGCTGGCTTCCTCCCAGGCAACCTGACCCTCCCTTGGGCAGCCACAACCCCACAGGTCACCATGGACCCACGGGTCAGAGGAGTTTTTCTTTGCTCCACTGAATGCTTTCCTGTTCTCTCCAGCACCTCTGCCTGCAGGGCCACCAGTCCACACTGCCTGGGCCACCTTCCTCAGGCCATGCTCCGGATTATCTGGCACCTTCCATTCGGCCGTGGGCAGGACAAGCCTGGTCTCCCTCATTTTGCTGGCTGTGCCTCTGTTAACTTAGCCAGGGGCCGTGTCTGTCCTTGAAGGGTGGCTGTCCTCAGTCCTCAGGGTCTGCGGGGACCAGATGTGTTCCTGCTGTGCAGCCAGTCCCCCAGTGTGCCCTGCAGCCCCAAGAGAACACGGGGCAGTAGGACCCTGCCAGGCTCCTCAGGACGCAGGCTGGCCTGGCAGGGCAGCGACCTCTGGCCTACAGGTCGGGGTCCTCGTGGCTGCACACGACGCCGGCATCCTCGTCGTGGTCGCAATTGTGCGTGCCCACGCCGGCGTGCGTGCACTCCAGCAGGCTGCGCTCGCCGCCAGCGCAGCGCACGTCGTCCAGCAGGATGGGCAGCGCGCGGCCCTCGCCAAACTCGGCGCGCTTGCTGGCCCGCACGGCGTGCGCGAAGCCCAGCTGACGACACACGACAGCTGCAGCCTTGGCGTCCCATGAGTCGTCGCACACGGTGCCCCAGCGTCCGCCCACGAACACCTCCACGCGCCCGCGGCCGGGGCCCAGCCCCGCCGGCCGCACCAGGCGCACTGCACCGTTCGACGGCGCCGGGCCTGCCGTGCTCGGCCGCCCGCGCCGCCGCCCGCCGCCCCTCCGGCCGCCTGGCCGCCGGGTAGGCCGTGCTGGGCGCGGGGTGGGTTTGCGTGGGGCCGCCGTGGGGCGACTGCGGCGGGGCGCCTGGGTGGGCACGCGCGCGGTGGGCCGCGGGGTGCTCTCCGTCCTCCGGATGAACTCTGTGCAGAGGAAGAGCCTGCTGTCAGAGGAGCCCGCCGCCCCGTGCCAGCCTCCAGCCTGTTCCGGGGAACGCAGCCAGGGAAAGATGTCCTTGACCTGCTCTCCACTCAAACCCTGAAGACGGGGTGCCACTTGGGGTCCCAGCAGTGCCTCCAAGGTCACCCTGACCCCACAGGATGCCAGCCTGGGGCTGGGTGCCGAGTGCTTCTTCAGTCATTCAGCAAACACTCCTGGCAGCTGCTTTGCACCCTCCAAACCTGCCCTCCCAGCATGCTCCAGGTTGGTGGGGGAGACAGACCCTGACACTAAACTCAGGATCACAGTGGAAGGGAAGGGGTGTCTGGAAGGGCTTCCAGGAGCAGGTCACCCTTTCTGCTCCCAGTTTGAAGGGTGAGGAAACTGAGGCCTAGAGACGGGTAAAACTGCTGAGGGTCTAAGGTGGTCAGCGACCAGCAGGACAGGAGCCGTACCCACACAGGGACCCCTGGTCAGGGTGAGTCTCTGTACTCCCAGCTCCCAAGGCTGCTAGCCCTGCCACCGATGCCAGCAGGACGGATGGGAGCTCCCTGGGTGTGTGGCTGGGGCCCACATGGCCCAGAGCTGACGGGGAGGGAGGGCAGGACGGGGCTGGGGCACAGCAGGTGCTGGGAGCTGACGCGGGTGACTCCCTCTGTCCCTGCAGGGTGTGGGGGCACGCTTGGCCCAGGTCAGCCACAGGGATGCACCTCACTCTGCGCCAGACCCTGTGCTGCGTCCAGCCCAACCCCACGCAGGGCAGTGCCACGTACTGGGCACCGCCCTGCGTGACATCCCTCAGGGGTGACATCCCCCAGACTACCTGGTTACTGTGGGGGGGGTCCCGGGCCATTGCCCTAACACCTTTAATCCCCCTACCCAGCCAGTCCCCCTCTGAAAACCACCGAGATTGGGGCCAAGAAACGGCCTCTCAGTACAAGGCTGGCGTCAGCAGCACAGGGAGCACGGGGACGCGCGCCCGCGCTACCCGCGGGAAAGGGCGTCCTGCTCCTCCGGCTTCCCTGCTTCTCCTCTTCTCCCCTGGCTCCTGCTGCCCCCTCTGCCTGCACTGCCCTCCCCCCAGAACCCTCCACGCGCCCCAGCACCTCGCCCATCTTCTTCCCAGGCTCCAGGAACCCCAAGCCCCACCACAGACTCCACTGCTCTAGGTGGGTCCCACAGGACCCGGCACGCACCTGTCACAGGGCCTGGGATACTAAATGACTGCTCTGCCTGTCCCAGCCAGGGCAGGGCCTGGTCTCACTTCTCCCTGCGGCCCCAGCATCCAGCCCAGAGCTGGTAACTAACAAAAGCACCAGAAACTGGAAAATGCGCCAAGCCCCGAAACCAACTGCAGCCAGAACTAACTTCCAAAAACATCGAGCTCATCCCTTCCCCCAGCCTGCCACTACCCTGGCACCCCCTCCTTGGGGCTGGGCACCCCCACCCTCCCAGGTGCCTGCCCCCTGCCTCCCTGCCCTATCTACCCAGCTGGACACACCCAGCCCACCAGACGGCCACATGTGGGCCACATACGGTCTGCTGAAATACTTCCTCTGGCTTACAAAGCCCTGTTTAAAATTTTGAACTAGTTGCCAACGTTTCAAATTTGGAGACTATGTAACAAGCCGAGAAGGCAAGGAGCACCGCTGTCCTGCTCAGCAAGGCCAGGTATGTGGGGCAGGAATGAAGGACGGTTCCTGCTCCTCTTAAGAACTGAAGATCCAGCAACCCTGGGTCCTTGTTCCCACCTAACTCGGGCCCAGTGGAACAGCCCCTCCTCCGGGCATGCCCTTCCCCTCGGCCCCAGACGTCTTGGGCAGTCATCTGTGGCCTCCTGGCCCCTCTCCCCCTCCCTCCTCACCAAGCTTGTCAAAGTGGAACCATCTCATGGAAGGCCCAGCCCAAATGCCACCCCCTCCCCTCAAGTAACGCTTGTCAATCTCCCTTGCTCACACACAGATATGTCGTCTCCCTGTCCCTCCCGAGAACTCTGAGCACACTTTGCCTGGCACCAGCTATTGCTCCCCTTGCTCTGCTCCTTCTGAGGCCTGCAGCCCCTTGGGACCACCCACCCATGGCCTGTGCCCTAGCTTAAGGAGTTGTGGCCAGTCAAGCAGGACCCACTTTAGTTAAAGTTCCACCCGCTTTAACACGGCGTCTAATGTGTGCCAGGCAAGTGCTGGGCACGGGGTGGGCATCCGGCTGGAGGGGCAGCAGGTGTGAGCTGCAGGAGTCCTTCCCCCCCTGCAGTGTCCCCATTGGTGGGCACTTACTTTCTTTGGGCACAAAGTGGACCAGGCGGCTCCTCACCTTCACCTGAGCAGGATGGATCTGACACTTGCCAGGTGGCGCCCGTCTGCCAAGGACATACAGGAGGTCATGAGTCCCACCTTGGAAGCCCGCCCTGAGTGTGTCTCCCGGCATCTGCCCTTCCCCTGCAGCGAGGGAGGAGAGGGGTCAGGCAGGTGCGGACAGCAACAATAGCAACAAGTAGCCGTTTAGTGAGCACCTGTCGTGTGGCCTGTGGCATCTCCCCATGTCCCAGGACTCTAAGAGCCCAACCCCAGGACACGAACCCCCGTAACAGCCCGCTGGGTGCCATTTATCCCCTGCCTGAATGGCACCGGGGCTTACTCGCGCCTGAGCCACTTCTCACTCAGAGCATGGCCTCCGTCCTGGGTGCGATCGAGCGCCAGGCCCTCTCCTCCCCCCGCCTGCCGGTCTGACTCCCATCAGTGCAGCCCGGTTCTGCCCCCACCTCGCCCCCCACCCCTCACAGCCTTTGAGGAGGGTCTCTCTGCCCCTCTGGTTGCTGGATTTCTGCCCATGCTAAGCCCGGGAAAGTCCTCTGCCTGGAGGGCCAGGGAAAGGTCGAGTCCACCTAAAGGATGAGGCGGGGGCTGGGGGCAGAGCCGAGGGACCGGGGCCTTGGCGTGGGTTTGCGAGAGCCGGGACAGAAAGGAGCCTGAGAAGGGTGCCAGGGCAATGAATTGGGTCTCCTGTGACATCTCTGAGGGGCACAAGGAGGGAGTGGAATTCCATTTTAATTAGTTTTTGGCTGTGGATCTGTGGGTCTTTGAAGGGGACCGACACTATTCCGGGACTGACCCACGTGGGCCCCCAACTTCAATAGGGTTCCAGTAGGGTTCTGCCAGCCCGAGCTGGGAAGCCCAAGGGTGAAGCAGCCACGTGACACGGAGCAGCCTCCCAACATGCTTGGCAGAGGAGGGAAACCAAGGAGGGACGCGGCCTTTGTCCCCAGAGGCTGCGGAAACACAAGCAGGCACACACACTTCTCAACGCTGAGTTTTCCGTGTGCTCTGACTCCAGGGAACATCCACACACTTCAGACAGGCCCAGCAGGGGTTTTGTTCCTTTAGGAAATTATGTAAAAAAATCTTTGTCATGCAAAAGGGCAGGCGATACACCCCAAAATGCAGCAGGAGTTCTGCATGGGCAGTCATGGATGGCCCACCCCCCCCACTCCCTGTTTCTTCACTTTCCAGACTCCTGTGACAGGGCTTCGATGCAGTCTGTGGGTGCAAAGGGGCACGCTGGGTCCAAAAGAGAAAAATGAAAGGGAGGCGAAGGGTCGGGGTGGGAGGCAGGGTCCAGCCTACTTCTGGCTCCTCCCAACCACAAGACATCTCACAGAACTCCTTAAGCCTCTACAGTAATGGTCCCCAACCTTTTTGGCACCAGGGACCGTCTGCGGTTGGGTCCCTAACCGGTACTGGTCCGTGGCCCGTGGGTTGGGGGCAGCAGCTCTACAACGTGGGACAATGAGCCACAAGGGAAGGGTGCTGCAAAGACCAAAGGAGATGATGGGTCTGAGGTAACAACTGGCAGGAATTAGGCACTCAGTGTATGTGGTATTTCCTTAGAGAAGCATTCTTTTTTAAAAATTGGAAATAACCTAAAATTCCAAGGAATGGATAAGACAATTATGGCAGAGTGACTCAGGAGAAAATTACACAACCATCAGGAACAGCCCGTTTGAGGGTGATGTTGCAACATGGAAACGTTTATACAAAATAGGGATAAATAAACGCAGAACACCAAGCTTTCCCGGGCTCCAAATGCGGCATAGAAGAAGATGGACGAGATCTCGGGGAAGCAGGAAGGACGGATGAAAGGAGGAAGTAACTATGTCTTTTTGAGGAAAAGTGATGCCAACTAATATGTTTGCGCTCTAAAAAAAAATGTGTAAACATGGAAAGTCTGGGAAGCTGTCACAGACCAGAGGACACTAAGGAGACATGGTGACTAAATGTTTTGTGGGATCCTGGAACAGGAAAAGGACATTAGGGGACAATTAGAAAAATCCTTTAAAAAAGAGTGTGGTATTCAATTAATAGTGAGGTACCAATATTAGCTGATGCGTTTGGCAAGTGTACTGTGATCACGTAAGATGTTAATAATAGGGGACGTGGGGGGAGGGGTACATGGGAAAGTCTACTATCTTTGCAACTTATCTGTAAATCTAAAACTACTCTAAAATTTGTTAAGTGCGATAATATTTCAGGATTTTTCCAAACCTAGTGTGTCTCAAAGTTTAGGGTAACTAAACACATTGGGGGGTGTCCCAGGGTCTGCCAACCGCGACCAGATTGCTGGAGTGGGACCTCGGGCTTTGCGTGGGAGGGCAGCGCCGGCTGTCCCGCACTGGCGTGCTGAGCAGGAGTGCAGCCGGCGGGAAAGCCCTCAGAGAAGCGAAAGTCTAAGGGCTGAGAAGCTGCGTAAGAAAGACGATCATTTGATCATCCATCAAACATCCCTGCGTCTCTGCTCCGTGCCACTCCTGGTGCGGGGGTGACTTCACAGAGGTGAAGAGATACAGCCTTGGCCTGGAGACTCCCAGAGCAGCTGGGACACAGCTGTGTAGCTCGGAGGTTACAAATCTGGGTTATGAGAGCTGAACAAGGGACAGACGGGGCCTGGAGAAGACAGTGGGCTGGGGAAGGCGCTTGAGGCCCTGAGGCCAGGGGCCCAGTGGGCAGCAGCCCAGGGGCGAGGGCATGGCTCCCCGGCACGACTTCCTATCTTTGCGCTCACTTCCGCCCTGTAACACAGGCAGCTGAGAAGTTGATGGGTTACACACGGAAGGAGTCAGAACATCGCCTGGCACAGAGTGAGTGGCCTTATACCCAGAGGTGGAGATGGAGACAGAGTGGGGAGCCCCAGTGTGTTCTAGCCAGTACCCGATGGTGGTCCCCCAGGGCAGGTGCAGGATGCGGGGACACAGGGCTCAGGGTGTCTGGGAGGCATCTCAGAGGCCATTTGGGGGTTGGGGTGCGGGGAGAGGTTGGACGCAGGGAGCAGGGCCAGGCAAGAAAGCTGAGTCAAGCCTCCACTCAGGCTCAGCGGCCCCAGTTGGTGGCTTCTGCTCTGTCCTGTCTGAAAAGTGCTGTCTGTCTGCGTGTACTCAGAGGCACGCAGAGGCAGCTCTGAATACTGCACCTGCCCCTCACCAGTGGTGCAAGCTTGGCTACTCACTTCCCCTCTTTGGGCCTCAGTTTTTTCATCTGAAAAATGGGGATATTAATAATTCCTGGCCGGGTGCGGTGGCTCACGCCTGTAATCCTAGCTCTCTGGGAAGCCGAGGCAGGCGGATTGTTTGAGCTCAGGAGTTCAAAACTAGCCTGAGCAAGAGCAAGACCCCATCTCTACTAAAATTAGAAAGAAATTAATTGGACAACTAAAAATATATAGAAAAAATTAGCCGGGCATGGTGGCATACACCTGTAGTCCCAGCTACTCGGGAGGCTGAGGCAGGAGGATCGTTTGAGCCCAGGAGTTTGAGGTTGCTGTGAGCTAGGCTGATGCCACGGCACTCTAGCCCAGGTGACAGAGCGACATTCTGTCTCAAAAATAAATAAATGATTAAAATATGTTTCTTTTTTTAAAAAGAAAAAAAAGCCCATTGATATTGTGTCCATCTGGAGGACCTTCAGCCTCAGGATGGGAAGTAGGGCTTCTATTGGCAGAGGAGGGATGAGAAGCGTCTAGTGCTGGCAGGGTCCCTATGTACGGTCTATGCGCTGCACAACTCCAGGGGGCACCATTCACATCATGACACCCCTAGAGTTATGCAATGCAGTGGTTCTGAGCTGGCAGCCTCTTTCCTGCCTCTCTCCAGAAGATGCCAACCGATCCCCAGGGCCAGACCCTCCTGCCCAGCCTTCTTTGTCCTCCTTCTCTCCCTGCCCCTGTCCTCCTGCAGCCAGGGCTACCTTAAATGGGGATTAGGGGAAATCTGCCCTACAAAACCTGAGGCCACCAAAACCAATACATGCCTTAAAGCTTTCCATGAATCTTGAGGGGGGTGAGGGAGGAGTCCTGCAGAATTTCAAATCTAGTGCCTTTCTTCTGATGAGCAGGGGAGGAAGGAGGGAGTGGTTGGCACCAGTACAGGGAGACAGGTGGGCAGCCCTGTGCCAGGGGGGTCAAGCAGTAACTCATTTATTCTCACCCGCAGAGTTGGCTATTGGAAGCAGGTGGGAGAACGGAGGTGCGGAAGATTCCTTTGTTTTTAAACCTTTGCTGTTCTGATTAAGCATTTCTTTTCCCTCTGACCTTCACCATTTTGGCAGATCAAACAGCCAGAGAGTCGAGGGAGGCCTGGACCAGTGACACATGGATTCGGGATAGGCCTGCCCGCTGCGGCCCCCTCGCTGCTCTGGCGGGCTGCTGCCCGGGCAGCGGCAGGAGACTGCAGCTAATCTGCGCTGGGCCTGCAGGTCCCTCGGGGAGGCCTTGCTGGGGCTCCAGCTCCCTCACTGCACCAGCCATGGGTGGGGCAAAGACGGACACCAGCAGCACCCTGAGGGGCCCAGGTCACTCAGCCTGGGGACCTGGCTGCGTGCAGCTCCTCCTTCCCTCTGTGAATTACAACCTGCCAATTTGACTTTGGAGAAACAGTCACTTGTTTCACGGTAACAAAAACACCTCTATTTCTGCCTCTTCCCATCACTTGGCTGGATGTCGTATGAAGCATGTGCGTTTTAAACAAATTTCTAAGCAACTTGTGGGTGCATGCAGCAGAAGAGAGAACGAGAAGGGTCATGTGGGGCCTGTGTTGATCAGGAATCTGGGGATTGAGGAGTAGGAACTGGGGTCGCAGAAGAGGCTTTCCGGAGTCAGGGCATCTTCTAGCACCAGGTCACGGGGACCAGCTTGCGTCTGCCTCGGCGCATCCGGGACCATCCCCCACTCGCCCCCCACCGTTCTCAGGGTCCAGCCACGCCCTCCGCCCTCCCTCCCTCACCCCTACTCCCCACTCCCCGCGGGGAGGACGGAACCGCCTCCGATTTCCCCTCTGATCTACAGGTGCCGGTAAACAAAGTGCTGCAGCGACACCGGCTCCTCCGCAGCCGCCTCCCCGCCCCCCAACCCCGAAGTTCGGCCCAAGGTTAAGCCCGGGTTCGGGCGGGCGTCTGCCAGGGGCCCCCAGACCCAGCTTCTGGGCTCTGCTGCTCAAGCCCACGGGGCCAGGGGTCTTCCCTCCGGTTCCGAGCCGCTCCCCTCGCTCTGGGCTGGGCTCCCCCGCTGAAAGGTTGATCCAGGAAAACCAGTCTCTGTTCGTGCGCACGCCCCTCTGCATGAGGACCCCGGACATGGCTCTAGCGGCCACCGGGAGGTGGCCTTGGGCATTTTCGCCGCCGTCGCCCGACCCCCATTACGAACACGCCTTCCACTGTCTCGCCTTGGGAGGGTTGGTGGGAACCCCCAACTCGAAGCCCCGGCCACAGTCCCTCTCCCCCAAAGCCCAAGGTGGGAGCAGAGGGCACCCGCGCGAGCCGGTGCTACCTTCCCCGCCGGCCCCACCCAGACCTGCGGGTTCTGCAGTGCCCCATATGTGCAGCCTGCAGCATCCGCCCGGCTGGGCTCACACACAGGAGGGGAGCAGGTCAGGGCCAGCCGCAGCAGGGCCCGTCCTCCCCGCCCAGCACCCGCACCCCTTCTCCGCGCCGGGCCCGCAGGGGAGACCTGTCGCGGGCGCCCCCGGCGCGTCTTCTCTCCCCGGGCAGGTGTGGGGCTGGGGGTTCCAAGGCCGCCGGCCGCCGGGACCCGGGGAGGGGGCGCCGGGCTGTGACTCGCGATGTTTACTCTCCTTGCAATTAGCGGGCTGGGCTGCGGGAACCTCCGGCTGCGACATGCAGCGGCCGCTCCCCGCAGACCCCAAGCTCCCTCCCCAAGCCCGCGCCCCGGGCCCTCTGCCCTGGCGGCCCTGCGGACTCACGTCTCGGAAGCGATTCCAGTGCTTGATCTTGCCGCTGTACTGAGAGATGGACGACAGCCATTGCTCGTCCTCCATGAAATTGCCGGGGGTCTCGCCCTCCTTGTGCCCTTTGGCGTCGCCTTCGGCCAGGGCGGCTGCGGCGAGGAGCAGCAGCGGCAGCGCCAGCGGCCCGCAGCCCCGGGCTCGCATCGTGGTCTGGATTGGCCCTGGGGGGTTTCGACTTCTGCAATATTTTAACGTCCTTCCTGCCACCCCGCTGTTGGCGAAGCAAACGCTGCCGTCTTCCTCAGCCCTCCTGCTGCGGTCTGTCTCCGGTGACTGACGGATGGTGGGTCGCGGCTGAAATGTGACCTGGTTAGGAGATGCACTTGTCTGAAAGAGCCCAGCGCTGGACGCGGAGAGGGAGAGAGAATCAGAGAGGCTGCGCCAGCAGGGGCTGTGTCTGTAACTGTAGCATCAGCATCACGTTTGACATCATCATACCTGGTTTAAAAAAAAAAAAAAAGGAGGGGGTAGATTTCAAAGCGAAGCGCTGGATCAGAGCGCCAAACGCCAGCCAGCCGCAGCGGAGCCGAGCCCAGCCCGCACACAGGGAGTCGCAGAGCAAGGAATCAGACTCCTGAGATGTCCCTGAGCCGCGTCCAAGGGTGGAGAGCAAGAAGGGCGCCGGGGGTCTCCCCAGGGAAGACAGGATTGGGGAGAAGGCGCAAAACTGTCCGGTTACAAAGCCAGGCTCAGGTGTCTAAAAGGGAATTTGGCCAAACACTTTTTTTCTCCCCTTGCCTCCCACCCAGAGGGGCCTGCGCCACAGCCCTGGCAGCTGGCTTCCTGCGAGTTATGGCTCTACCGTAATGGGTGGCTTCGTTAAGACAAAAGCCATATAACAACTGGCTGCCTAGGAACTATTGCTCCCCTGCGGCACATGCCCTTTGCAAGGCAAGGCCAAGCACTGAATGGCTGTGGAACAGAGGCAGATGTCCTCCTCCTCTAACAGCTGTTTAGGGGCTGCCCCCCCTTTTGTTAGCTATTCCTAGGGCAACCCTAAAAGGCAAATGTCTGACCATTTCATCTGCCTTGGGGCCACAAATTTGGAAAAGGCACATTGCTCATGGGTCTGACTTCAAGTTAGTTTTAATAAGCTGCTGGGAAAGGGGGGTTGGAAGGGAGGCTGGCTGGTTTTGTTTGAGGTGTTTGGGTTTTTGTTAAAATTGTGACCCTCCTCATTGCCCACAGAAATGTGTTGACAAACCAGCTGGTGCCGGCTGGAGGCTGGGCATGGTCCAGGATCACAGCAGAAATGGGGTGAAGTTTACATTACAAATAAATTGAAGAGGAAACAGATAATGTCAGGACAAAGCACATTGAACTTTTGGGACCCAAGCCCTAGATTGTGTTGTTATAAAAAGACTTGGCTGCTGTGATCTTAAAAAATCAAAAGCACTGAAAAACATGATCTTAATCGGTAGGAAAAAACACAGCTCACAAGGTTCATAGGTACCCTGAGTCTCGCCTGCCTGACTTTGAATGCCTCCGTGGCTTGGGCTGGAGTTCCCTTGGGAAAACAGAAAACAATTGCTCCTTTTCCGTGTTTTCTTTGCAGTTGGATTTAGTGGTAGTGCTGCATGAGGCCCTGGCCATTGATGTCTTCTTCTCACAGTAAATAAAGCAGTCTTCCCGGGCTGTATAGTGTACAATATACTGGAAAAGCAGGTTGCTGTCATTACAGAACTTGGGGGGGGGGAGCGGAAATCCCATTTACTGGCTGGATTCTTGGGCAAGTTACCTATTTTCTATCTAAAATTAATGATAATACCACCTATCTCATATGATTGCAATGAAACTCTAGCAAAATTACAAACTAAGTACCTGGGCAGAGTAGGCATTTAAAAAATGTTAGTTCTTCTTCCCTTAGGTTGGGAAGAGAAGGCTATAATAATATCTCATAGTTCTCAAGATTTACCAAACTTTGCCATTTTTTCCCCACTATCTCAATCCTGGTTTTTTGGCACATAGGAGGTAAATCCTAGTTGCCATTGCTTTCCCATTCTAGTACTACCTTAGGAAGTACCTGGGCTTCTAGAGTTATCAAAGTTGCTGAATAAAGAGTTTGGGAAGGCGTTGATAAAATGCCCATCAATAAGACAATACCTGTCTCCAGACTTTTGAAGGTTAAAATGTTTCCCGCACTCCTGGGCAGCTCCTCCAATGGGATTTGCTTCCTGCAGCGCCTTCAAGCTGGGTCAATATTAGCCCTGTGCTGAAAGCAAGTCAACAACAGTCCAGTCTGTTACTATTAACCCAACAGTAATGCTATTTAAGAGGAAGAATCCAAATTTCCAGATGACAGGTGTAAGAGTTGTAGAAAAGGGCCAATAATTTTAGCTTAGAGGAAGAAAAGGTTTTCCCAATTTTTGAGAGAATTACTGGCAAGTCAGCCTTTTCTTTTTTCTTTTTTTTGAGACAGAGTCTCGCTTTTGTTGCCTGGGCTAGAGTAAGTGCCGTGGCATCAGCCTAGCTCACAGCAACCTCAAACACCTGGGCTGAAGCGATCCTCCTGACTCAGCCTCCCAAGTAGCTGGGACTACAAGCATGTGCCACCATGCCCGGCTAATTTTTTCTATACATTTTTAGTTGTCCAATTAATTTCTTTCTATTTTTAGTAGAGATAAGGTCTCGCTCTTGCTCAGGCTGGTCTTGAACTCCTGAGCTCAGACAATCCGCCTGCCTTGGCCTCCCAGAGTGTTAGGATTATAGGCGTGAGCCACCGAGCCCAGCCCAGGTCAGCCTTTTCAAACCAATGGCTCCAAACACCAGAAGCCGCTGGGTATGTGTGTTAAATGGCACATGTATTTTATGCATTTTTGTGTTTACATTCAATATTTAGCTATATAAAATGGAGAAGAAAAACCTTAGTTTCCTAATAATAAATCTAAATTTAACTACATCTTGGAAACCATTTAATGCCATTTTTACATGACCCTAAAAGCACAAAAAGGTAATGCACAAAGATGTTCAATCCAGAATTGCTCATAATAGCCCAATCTGGAAACCCACTCAATGTCCATTAGTCAGGAACTAACTAGTTCAATTATTAATATAAAACATACCTACAATGGACTATTGTGCAGACATTAAAAATAATGACGTGCAAGGCATGGTGGCTCATGCTTGTAGTCCCAGCTACTTGGGAGGCTGAGGTGAGGTCGCTTGAGGCCAGGAGTTCAAGACTGCAATGAGCTATGATCATGCCACTACACTCCAGTCTGGGCAACAGAGCAAGATTCTGTCTCTGAAATAAACAAATGGAATCATCTAGATCTGTATCTATTGAAAATGAATGTGCTCTTTTTCCTCTTCCAGGGATGCTTTCTGGAGGCACTCAGAATGGTCCAGCATTTGACATACTGTGGTAGGTTTTCCTACAATACAGCCTCTAACAAAACTAGGCTGTCCTGACCCGCTGGTAATGGAATTGTTTATCTTTATACCAAGAAGGTTGAGACAGCACCAAAATCTGCATGTGGCCTGTGCCCAGGCAGACTTGGAGGGGTTCATGCCGTGAGACCCGAAGTTCCTATGAGGTTGTCTGAAACAAAAAAACATGTCAGCAGGGCCTGTGGGGGTTCCATGTGTGCTGAATGTGTTCATGACAGGATCAAGCGTGCTTTCCTCACGAGCAGAAAATCGTTGTGAAAGTGTTGAAGGCACAAGCAGAGAGTCAGAAAGCTAAATAAGAAAATGAAGCTTTTTTAAGTAATAAAAATTAAAATGCTTAAAAAAAAACCCCAACATGATACACTATGTATTATTGGGTGAGAAAAGCTTATTACAAATGATCATGTACGATATGATCCCATTTGGAAGGAAGTATAGTATAGTACAGCAGTGCTCAAATTGTCTGCTGTCAGGAGCCCCTTACACTAAAAAATTATTGAGGACCCCAAAGAACTTTTGTTTATATGAGTTATCTATATACTGATATTTACTGTATCCATAAAGATCAATAAACTAATTTTAATTTTTATTATTTAAAAATAGTAATTGTCCATTTCACATTAAAAATATTTTATGAAAAAACAACTATATTTTCCCCAAAAAACTCAGTTAAAAGAGTGGCACTATGTTACATTTATACAAATCTCTTTCCTGTCTGGATTAGAAGAAGACAGGTAGATTTTCCTATCAGCTCCTGCCTTATGGTGAGCGTATCAGCCTGCTAGGGCTGCCATAACAAAATACCACAGATGAGGTGGCTTCAACAACAGAAGTTTATTTTCTCGTAGTTCTGGAGGCTAGAAGTTCAAGATCAAAGTGTTAGTAGGTTTGGTTTCTCCTGAGGCCCCCTTGGCTTGCAAGACGGCCACCTTCTCACTGCGTCCTCACACGGTTCCTCCACCGCGCATGCACTAGTTTGGCGTCTCTTTGTGAGCCCACATTTCCTCTTCTTGTAAGGACACCAGTCGATTGGATTAGGGCCCCCTGTAGCAGCCTCATGTTAACTTAACCACCTCTTTAAGGGCCCTATCTCCAAATAAACAGTCCCATTCTGAGGTACTGGGGGTTAGGGTTTCAACATATAAATTTTGGGGAGGACACAATTCAGCCCACAGCAGCAGGCATAAATGAAAATAGCTAGTAAGATTACAGGAGAAGTACTGAGAGTGAACTGAGTTAATCTCTGAAAACATATATATTTATACCCTAAACCTACCAACTTACAAAATTCTAGAAAACAAAAATATACAAGTACACATTCCATTAACCACCAGAGTGATGGTGACCACATCACGTAGCCTCTGGAAAACTCCACTGAATACTCGTGAGAAAATGTGAGAGAAAAAGGCAAGTAATACTTTGGTGTCTTTATGAAAATAGTTTGGGCCTCACCAACCTTATCTAAAAGGTTCTCAGAGGCTCCTAGGAGAACAAAGACCACACCTGGAAAATCACTGGTACAAGGTGTATGACCTTAGGCAAATTTCTTAACCTTGTTAAGCCTCAGTTTCTAAAATGAGAATAATAATACCAATTTAAGTGGGCTGAGGAAAGATTGAGTTAATGCATAAACTAGTGACAAACATGATCATTCCGCTGGTATCAGCTGTTATTATTTGTGAAAAACTATTGTACTGAATTTCTCATCTTCGATATGTGCTTAAATGCATAGGGAGTAGTTAACTCTGGGTGATGAAATTTATTAAGCATTTAAATTAACATGTAACACACATACTGATAAAAGCACAAAGCATAAATGTATAGTTTGATAATTTTTCACGAAATAAACTTATTTTACCTTTGTTTTAAAAAAAAATAAAAACACCACTAATAAAATGCACTGTAACAGCAGCTGCTGTCCTCACTTGTACTAGCTGTGGCCTCTGACGTGCAGGCTACCTGAGTGTCCTGTTGGGTCAACTCAATACACCTGTGATGCCATCGGCTTCCCTTTAGCTCCAAGAAAAAGAGCACAATGCAAGAGCAATCCTGAACCTCATCTGTATCATTACGATGCCCAGTTTAGGGAACTCTGGAGCTCATTTTTAAAATAATCATTACAAGTAGCATTTATAACATGTCTACCATGTATATGGAGTTCACGTGGGGTAACTTACTATGTCCCTATTACAATCTGGTGAGGGGGGCCCTGAATCTTGAAAAATTCTTTTAGTTCCATCAAAAATGATTTGCTCTCTACCACTGTTGCTTTTTCATAAAAATTCTACATCAAAACTACCTGATGTCACGCCCCTTCCTACAACAGCAGTGAAGACTGTATTTCTTTTAGAGCTACACTGTCCCAAAAATTTGTCTACAGACTTCTAAAAAGAAAATTTGGCCAGGCACAGTGGCTCATGTCTGTAATCTTAGCACTTTAGGAGGCCAAGGCGGGAGGATCGACAGAGTCCAGGAGTTCAAGACCTGCCTGAGCAAGAGTGAAATCCCATTTCTACAAAAAATAGAAAAATTAGCTGTGTGTGGTGGCGTGTGCCTGTAGTCCCAGGTACTCAGAAGGCTGAGGTGGGAGGATCACTTGAGCTGAGGAGGTTGATGCTCCAGTGAGCTACGATGATGCCACTGCACTCTAGCCCGGGCGACAGAGCAAGATCCTGTATCAAAAAAAAAAAAAAAAAGAAAAATTTTTTTTTAAAGATGAATTTAAAAATTTTTAAACTCTACCAATACCTACCAATTTACACAATTTTAGAAAACACAAAAATACACAAGCATACATTCCAGAGTGATGATGTCACCAAGTCACATAGCCTCTGGAAAACTCTACTGTACACTTATAGGAGAATGAGAATGAAAAAGGCAAACAACTTGTGAAACATTGCCTAACAATATACGCTTAAATGTATAGAGAATAGTAACCACTAAATTCTAAATAACAGAATTTCCAATTCTATTGAGGATTTAGTATTTGATATATAAAGTTACATTTTCCAACGACAAAACTTCAAAAAAATTTTCCTACAAACATAAGGCATAAATCTCTGACACACAAAAGAGGACATCTTCAATTCCTGGCCAAGGCTGCCTAATGGCTTGTCAGGAAGAAAACAGTGACAGAGGCAGCACCAAGACTTGAGGGCATTCAACTCCACGGTCAGCTTCGAGATCGGTACTAGCCCTGGGAGCACTGATTCCCAGCCGCCCCTAACAATCTGAGGTGAGGTAAAATCTCAACTTAAATAAAAGTTATTATCACCAGTAGAAAGCAGAAGACTTTTGGGAAGAATCAGCCCTGCAGGCACCAATATGTAAGTCCTTGATGAATGATACAGCTATGCCAGCGAATTAGTTATGGCAACACTGTATCCCAACACGCACTGACGAAGGGGGTCAAACTGAAACTATGTCAAAAACACAGTTACTTTGGAAATTCAATGATTCACAAACGATCTGTGCAGTCCCACTGATAAACAAATCTCTGGGTGTCACAATGTAGCGACCTTAACGCACAGGGTTCAAAAGCAGACTTAAAGGATAGAAAGAATTAAGAATAAGGAGTGAAGGAGAGGAGGAGGAGGAGAGGACATGCAGGGAGGAAGAACGTGAGGCTAGAGGTCCCCAGCTGAGCACCTGGCAGGACTCATGAGATGGCTGGGGCAAAGCCGGAGCTGGGAGCACTCCCCCACTCGGCTGGTCTGCAGTGAGGGAGAACGGAGTGCCCTCCGTGGTGACACTCTGCATGGTCCTGCTGATACCATCATCGTTTCTGTTGCTGCTGCCTTGAGAAGTAAACAGGAAGGAGCTATAGCACTGCAACTCCGTCAGGGGCATGGGAAGGCGAGGGGGGGATGGGGTGAAGGAACAAGAATCCAACAAATATTTTTTAAAAGGACTAACTTTAGAAGAAAGAGGACAGATCAAGCAAAGTAAAAGGAAAAAAACTTTAATAGTTATTTTGCTAAAGGTAAAATTCCAGGTAAAGGAATTAAGAGCAGGGTCTCAAAGAGATATTTGCACATCCATGTTTGTATTAGCACTATTACTAGAGGCAAGTGGTAGAAGCGACCCAAGTGTCCAAAATGTGGTATATACATATAATGGAATATTATTCATCCTAAACAAGAAAGGAGGTCCTGTCTCATGATACTACATTGATGAACCTTGAAGACACTATGCTAAGTGAAATAAGCCAGTCTCAAAAAGACAAATACTCTGTGATTCCACTTATATGAGATACTCATAGTAGTCAAAATCATAGAGACAGAAAGTAGAATGGTGGTTGCCAGGTATTGTTTAATGGGTACGGAGTTTCAGTTTTACAAGATGAAAAAGTTGCAGAGACAGATGGTAGTGATGGTTGCACAACATTATGAATGCATTTAATAACACTGTACTGCACACTTAAAAATGGTTGACAGTAAATTTTATGTTATATATATTTTACCAAAATAAAAAAAATACAGAAAAAAATTGAAAAGAACAAGGCCAAGTTCTCCTTCTCTTGGCTGACGGTCTGATGAACATGGACAGCCAATAGAGGCAATGCTGAGTCCATGGAGAACCACCCAAAAAGTCACCATCCAAATTTCCACATCCCTCCTTGGCAATTAAACTGAAGATACTTTTCTTTAGCATCTTGTGAGGATGTTCAACTTCTTCTGCTTTCCAAGATCCACCTCAGGAGAAGTCGATTTGTCCACAGGAGGCGTAGTTTCCAAAGCTGTCTACTGTGAACCTCTGAGAGATGTGAATTGAGTTGAGCTTCAGGGAACCAAAGTAGAAGTTCTCAAACAACTGAAAAGGAAGAATAAAAACCCAGAATGAATATTTAAAGATAATTATAGATGAAAATATTAAACAGCAGATTCTCTTATAAAAATGCCAAACCACAACAATCCCAACAAACCTCTCATGCTTTTTCTTTCAGTATTTATTCTGAATGATGATCCTGACGAGGAAGAATGAGGGTGGGAGTGAGAAAAGAACAGCCCGTTCCTCCCTCTGATTAAGTCAAAGTCACCCCTGACAAAATGCACTAGAGAAGGAGATCTGGAAAGTCAAATCTAAAATCGATCTACTGAGCAGATATGATCAAGAACTTGTAACAAACATCGCGGGGCCACACCCTGATGTGCGGGGCCTGCCAAAGCTGCTTCTGACTTCCGGTTACTGACCACGGAGGATCCAACAGGAGCCTAGTGTTGCCATGGCCAGGATTAAATTTGATGTAACACATGCCTCTATCTTGTCAACAACACTTATGAGGAACACTGACTAAAATAAACAGAAGATAAGGCTCCTGACCCACAAATGAGTCAGACAGCCCAGTGAGCAATGCAGAACTCTTACACACATAAAACAACCACAAGTGAGCACTGTGTTCACTCCTACCGGATGACAGAACAAGTGCAAATGATATTTATCAAAAACCTTTAATTAGACTTGGATTCAAACCAGCATCCTAAATACTTTTTACCATAATATCCCACTTTATAAAGACTTCCAAATGTGTCAGAAGGAGGGATAAGCCATACTCTAAGATCTGACTCTGTGATTAGCACATTTGTAAATCAGGCTCCAAAATGACACCCAGGAAGATACAGCCATACTCCCTGGATACCGAGACAAAGAGTAAAGGGCTTACCTTCTTCTGTTAGGATGCAAGAATTATTCTTTTTAAAAATGTTAGCAGGATTCCAAGAAAACCTTTTAATATATGTACCCAACAATGTTTGAGTAGAGCTTAAAGGTGGGACCTTTGCACACTGACAAGTGACTGTCTCTTCACTTATTTTTATACAACCTCCATACACATGGACTTCAGCCATGGGCGCCTTTCCTCTTCCTGCAATTAATGGCCTAGCAAAATGCCTGAGGTTCATTAAAGGCTAACTTTATAAAGCTTAGTAAATATTGATTCTTCAACATGACATCAACTTGACCCCAAAGATCTATTTGGAGGTTGTCGGCTGCAATGTCTTATCTTTCAGAAAGGTGACCAGCTCTTGTCTGCATTGATTTACACAACTAACTTCTCTTCCTGGCTTTGGCAGCCTGTTCAAACCATATCCACCCTTGTGTGTGAAGAAATTCAGCCTGAGACGGCTATCTGCTAAGCCCTTTGCTGAGCATTAATTTGAAGTGAAAGACACGTCACCGAGACTGACAGATTTATAGCTCTGCAAACTGAAGCCTTCTAGGTACAGAAAAGCCATAGCCAAAGAGGCAATAAAAGACGAGACAAAACTAAAAGGAAACTCATAATACTTTCAACAAGTTACTTTTCGAGGATTGGCAGCCTCTGGATTCTCTACCCTCTTCTCTTTGTGCCTGTGTTTCCAAGTAATGGGGATGCCACAGTGAGGAGCTGGAAGTGACCCACACATGACTTCACTCTGCCTTGTGCCCATGACCCCCAGATGGCATGATTTGCCAGAGTGATTCTCCTGCTTCAGGGTTAAGGGAGACAGTGAACATGGCAATAATGAAGTTAGCTGGGGTGTGACTGCAATGCAGTAACAGAAAAATTAGGAGAGAAGACTAAATATACATTATCACACTCCACGAAGGCAAGAAGAGCAGGCTGTACAAAGAGTGCTGAAGTGAGATTGGAAACTTACACCTGGACGTGGAAGCTGTGTGACGTGCAGTGGGCAGATGACACCTCCTACTCTACCAACCCCCAAAGGGGCAAAGCGTCATAATGGGTAAGACCCAATAACAAGAAGAAATAGGCCAGGTGTGGTGGTTCACGCCTGTAATCCTAGCACTCTGAGAGGCCGAGGCAGGAGGATGCCTTGAGCTCAGGAGTTCCAGACCAGCCTGACCAAGAGTGAGACCCTGTCTTTATTAATAATAGAAAAAATTAGCCAGGTGTGGTGGTGTGAGCCTGTAGTCCCAGGAGGCTGAGGCAGGAGGATCGCTTAAGCCCAGGAGTTTGAGGTTGCAGTGAGCGATGATGATGCCACTGCACTCTAGCTGGGGCGACATCGCACGACTCCAACTAAAAAAAAAAAAAAAAAAAAGAAGAAGAGGAAGACATAAAATTACCTGGTAAACCATAAAGTGCCACCAAAAATTTGGCATTTCTTATTATGTTTTTTTAACGTCTCTGTGCTCTTGTTACCCTAGTATTTCTTTTCTCTTCGTAAGTTGCCATCTTCTTTCACATCCTTTGATGAGGTCACATCAAATGGATTGCTTATCCACAAGGCCCTCCTGCTGGTGCCAATCTTCATTTTAGCCTTTCCTAACTCTGTTCTTGTTCTCTCTGCATGTTTACAATGATTTAGTAACAGAGATTTTAGTAATAGTTTTTCATAGTTATCTCACTGTTTGGTCATTGTTATATCTTTAGTCTTAAGGCTTTCTTTTAGTTCTGTCACTTATTTCTAGTAAGTCACTAAAATATAAGTTCTAAAGGGAGGAGATGAATCCTACTATACACCATAACAGTTTGTAGTAGACTGCATATGATTGATAAATATTTGTTGAACAAAATTACAACTAAAACTAATGCTGTAGATGTCTGTGTACATCTCCATGTCTGAAAAGAGAAAACTATGACATGCACTTGTCTAGACTGGATTTAGAGGTCTAATTTATAGGTTACCACCAAGGAATCCCTGAATAGGACTCACCAAAATTGTATTACCGCCAATCAAGGAGTCTGGGGGACATTTCTTCATGTTTCTTATTTGTCAAAGCCTAGATCTCTTAGCTCCAGTTCCTGATCTCGAATATCGCTGAGCACCTGATGATACGCACTTCTATGCCAAGAGGCACATGATGTGGTTCTATCTCCCAGGTGCTTACCATCTTGTCAGGGAGACAGAGTACGTATCAGAAGAGAGGAATGTTGACAACATGGGTGTGTGCACCTTATGGAGAGTCACTGAGTGCTTTACTTTGTGATCTGTATATGTTTCTGTACGTATGTTCTACTTCCGTGAAAAAGTTCACCTAAAACAACATGGACAGCAAAGGTGAGGCGTGAGATGAGAGGTACAGGCAATCAACAGATGCAGTGGGGAGTAAGGAAACAAGGGACACTGTGGGTGGGGGCACCCAGGAAAGCTACCTGGAGGAGACCAGAACCAGGCTGGGCCTGGTGGCGAGCACAGAACACAGCAGAGGAGGGAGGGCAGCATGAAAGCAGGAATGGGCATGGTAGGCAGGGCCAAGCAGACAGCTCAGATGCTTGGTGGATGAAGCAGCAGGAAAGACACAAGGAGGGAGAATCAGATCAGGGGAAATAAGAGAAAGGAAAGGAGACAATGGTAGTAGTCTGGTCAGGAGGAAGACGTGGAGTATCTTCACCAGAACAGCAGCAGTAGGCCTGGAAGACTGGGACACAGCAGATGTGAAACACTAGGAACGAAACACAGAAAAGGCCCGGTGACCTGCTTGATGAGGAGGAGACAGGAAAAACCAGCGATGAAAGGTAAATGGGGTAAGTGAGGGTGCCACCGATAGTAACAGAGCATTTCTGAGAGGGAACTATTTTAAGGGGGAAAACACAGATTCAGGTTTGCTTACAAACTCTGGCTGCATCACACTGACTAGCCGTGTGTTCCCAAGCCCTTCTCCAATGTAGGGTTTTCCTGGTAGGCTCTGAGGATCTGCATTAAAGATAAGAAATCTGAAGCACAGTTAAGTGGAAATATATCACCATAAAACTGTTTACAAGTGTCCCCTTTTTATTGAGCTGTAGTTCTTTATATATTAGGGAAATGAACCCTTTTGTCTATGTTACAAATTGCACATACACTTTCCCCTCAGTTTGTCACTTGTCTTTTGACTTTGCTTATCATAAAGTTTACCATGTCAATATAAATTTTTGTAAACTCACATTTATCCTAACATATTTTTAAAACAAAGTTACCTAATGTCAATATTGTTCTATATTAAAAGATCAAGGTGAACCACAAATATGGAGGTACTGACAACAACACTAATAAAATAAAGATCGAGACAGCCAACATTTATTGAACAAGCACATGTGCTAAGGGCTCCACGTGATTCTCTGATTGCATCCTCGCAACCCCAAGAAATAGATCCTATTATTAATCCCAATTTTATAGTTGAGTCTTAGGTTTAGAAGGCTTCAGTAAATTGCCCAAAGGCACACAGCAAGTTGATGGTGTTCAGGACATGCTACCCCAAAATACAGCACCTTGGTGTTTGAGAAAACAGCAGAAGCAGGAAGGTCTCTCTCACCTTCCACTGCTCTTCTCCTCTACAGCAGGCAGTAAAACCGACCCTTCTCCTCTGACGCAGTTATAGGTCCTCAGTCAAGAACCTAGTGATGCGTGAGAAAGGAAATCTTTCCTCTCCTACAAGGTAATGGTGGAAAACTGAGATTCACACCCAGTAGCCTACCTCTAGAATCGGAGCCCTTTACCCCCTGTGCTCTACTGCCCCTTACTCTGGGTGGCTCCCCTTAAAACATGGCCCCACTGGCCAGGTGCAGTGACTCACACCTGTAATCCTAGCACTCTGAGAGGCTGAGGTGAGAGGATAGGTTGAGCTCAGTTCGAGACCAGCCTGAACAAGAGTGAGACTCCGTCTCTACTAAAAATAGAAAAAATTATCTAGGTGTGGTGGTGTGAGTCTATAGTCCCAGGAGACTGAGGCAGGAGGATCGCTTGAGTCCAGGAATCTGAGGTTGCCCTGAGCTATGATGACACCACTGCACTGCATCCAGGGTGACAGAGCAAGACTCTATCTCAAAAAAACACACAAAAAAACAACACCAAAAACATGCTCCATTAAGCCACAGTGAGGACACAGTGAGAAGTATTGCCACAGACAACTCCCAAAGATGGAAATGAACACATTCTTTCACCTGTTATTCCTACCTTCAGTGCCATCTCTTTTCCCAGACTGGGTTTAAGAATCAGATGGCTCTAGCTCAGCTGGAAGAATTTTCATTGAATTCTGGATGAAAATAAGCACAAATCAACTAAAAGGCTACACTTAATTTGGTACTTGAATGGAGAAAGAGGAAAAACTTAAATTATAAGTTTAAAAAAAAAAGAAAAAAGAGAGCTGGTTGGGTAGCTCATGTGTATAATCCCAGTGACTTGAGAGGCTGAGGTGGGACGATCACTTGAGCTCAGGAGTTCGAGACCACCCTGGGAGACACAGCAAGACCCTGTCTCTAAAAAAATTTAAAAATTACATAGTGGCACACACCTGTAGTCCCAGCTACTTGGGAGGCTGAGGCAGGAGGATCGCTTGAGCCTAGGAGTTTGAGGCTGCAGTGAGCTATGATTGCACCACTGTACTCCAGCCTGGGAGACAAACTGAAAGCCAGTCTCACAAAACAAAAACAAAAATTTATAAATATTTAATGAGGAAATAAAAATAGAATTTAAGACTGCCAACAGCTGGTAGTGATACCAATAGTGGTATCACTAGTAAATAATAAGTACTGATTAAGATGATTTATGATTAAAATTTAAAACCTAAGTAGTTTAAGTATGACATTTGAAAACTGTTACACACACATCTGCTATCTATCCTTGACTGAGTACTCACAATATCTTTAGAAAATTAAAAAAAAGAAAAACAACTTTTCCTATCACCAAGTAAAGAGAGAAATGTGCACTGTGGAGAGGAAAGGTTTTTGGTCAAAACCAAGGCTTCCCTGACGAAGAATGGCAAGATAAAATCCAACCATTCTGTTGTCTCCTGCTCACATGCGCTGTGAAGCCTACCATTTCTAGTTTGTATGTGTTTGTTTCCTGGGGAGAACACAGAGGCAAAACTATTGATTTCTGGTAATGTGGTGGTATACTCTGAAAGAAAACAAACAGCAAGATTTAAGGGCTCACTATGGTCATTTTTCCTTACATTCATTTCACTCTACTCCTTCCTCCCATGCCCTGTGACACAACCGTTGAAGACCAGAAATAACTCCAAATGCAACGAGGCTGCAAAAATGAGACTGGCAATCTCAGAAAAAGAGACCGGGAGGAAGGTGGAGAGGAACCTTTTCTTCTCACATCTGTGAACTAAAGCTACAAAACTGGATGAATGGCCAATTCCACCAGCGTGGTGAGGATTCTGTTGGGGATGCCTGCGCATCTGGCTTCCGAAATGGGGTTCCTTCACTTCTTCAATCTTAGACAAAGTACTGTTCACATTCTTCAAAGATTCTTCTTTTAAGAAAATCTACTTCTTGTGCCGGGTGGCCTCAGTGAATGATTTTCTGTCCCAATATTACTCGAGTAAGAAATTTAGCTTTGAAGTCCAAAATGAAGATTCAAAATATATAAGTCCTATGCAATTTATAGTCATTCTTGGTATACATAAATTATACTAACAACCCTTAGAACATAATCTGGCATAACTGAAATTAAGTATGTGTTGTTCAATTAATGCAAGTACTTAGAAGCATGCACTAGGTCCCAATTCTCTCTACGAAAGGATGCTTTCTATTGTTTTCATGCATGGTAATTAGACTTGGAAAGCCAAAGTTAGAGTGAACAGGAATAGCAAATGCATGATACTTTGAAGTTTTCTCAGTGTTTTTCTTCCATAATCTGTTTTACCAACTTTTATTTCTCACAATTACTCCCTGTTTACAGATAAAAGTAACAGTAATAACGCTATTTTGTACTTAACAATGATGCTTAGCCACCTACCTCCTTACCAGGGATGGTATGAGGATGAATGGAAGACAGTCCTGACAAGCATTCTGAGCTCTCAGGGAAGGTCTCCCAGTATGAAGCCTTGCTGTGGGTTAAATAAAGTCTTTCATCTAAGGATCTAAAAGTGTCTTACAAAGCCCAGCTCATTAACTCTTCAAAACACTGCTGTGATGTAAACTGGAGCTTAGCATTATTGTCCCCATTTCAAAGATAAGAAACAGACAGGCTAGGACCACTAACATTATGAGACAAAGGTAAGAATTCCTGGGATAGGACAGTAGAAGGTGACATCCACAACGTAGCAGTGTGTATCTGCCTCTCAATTCAAATAACAAATCTGTACCGAAGAATGCCAAGTGGGGAAGAAGTTCCATCCTTAGGCTGTGCATATTCAATTGAACAGCAAAGAATGAGAAACAAATGATGTGAAAAGCTATAATCACGGCCCCTGCAAGATCCTAATTGAAAAACAACAGCAGGCATGGTGGCATGAAGGTTGGTGTTATGTCTGTAATCCTGGCACTCTGGGAGGCCAAGGCACTAAGATCCCTGGAGGTCAGGAATTTGAGACCAGCCTGAGCAAGAGCAAAACCTCTTTACTCCATCTCTACCAAAAATAGAAAAAATTAGGCAGGTGTGGTGGTGTGCACCTGTAATCCCAGCTAAGTTGGAAGAATGAGGCAGGAGGATCACTTGAGTCCAAGAGTTGGAGATTGCAGCGAGCTATGACCACACCACTGCACTCTAGCCAGGAAGACAGAGTGAGACTCCGTCTCAAAAAAAAAAAAAAAAAGAAGAAGAAGAAGAAGAAAAGAAAAACAGCAAAAATAATTGGATATTTCAGAAGTATTCTTCATGAAAGAGGCCTCTAGGTCCAGGATTAATAAGACTTTTGGTAATGAACAGAAAGACATGAATACCAGACTAAAAATATAATTGATTTTGAAAAAATATCAAGGCTCTTCATACGTCATGTTACTAATCTCACTTAGAATTAGGATCACAAATAAGATTTTTCCCACAAATTAGGTCTTGTTTCAAAGTTCTGCTTGTTAAAATTTCCCAAACCTAAAAAAATGATACTGAGTTTCTGCCAGACTCCCATGCAATTCAAATTCTCAAGCCTTCCCATACCTTGCATTTTCCTTCTAAGCCAGATTTCTATTATGAGGTTACTCCAGAAGACAGTAAATGTGAGAGGTACAAAGAGGCAAGAAAGAGCTGGAGATCTACCACAGCTGGGGTCAAAAAATCTCCCAACTGCTTAAAAAATATTCAGTCTACACTCATATGGATTCTTTCTAAATATCATCACAAAAGAACATAATTGAGCCTCCTAACCCTAAGGTAAGCCATGTTCCTCTACGTGCAGACACACACACACAGATACGTATACACAAAGACACATATGCTTCACCTGGAAACAAAAAATAAAAATTTCTTTTCTACTTAAGATAGAGGACAAAAGAGACTCTGATGTTTTCCTACCACTGACTCCAGAGCTATTCCCTTCCCAATTTCTCCATCTTACACCAGAACAATACTCTACATGGATGTTCTTCTGCAATTGCAGTAAGATAATTTAATAATATAGGATGGAATTTTGAGCACTGATTATTACTATCACTCACTGACTATAGTCTCCAACGCATCATTCCAGGAACCAAAAAGTAGAGCTTCCTTAAAAGAAAAAAAGAGAAGGTTTATTAGGAACTCGGACAGCTTACAGGCTCTGAAGTCATTATCTGCTCTCATAGGGCTATAACATTTTTTAAAGACCGAAATTGGAACATTTACTTCAGAATAAAAGACAATGTAGTTGGCAGTAGTTACTATCCTAGAGTCATCTCCAAACACAGCCCTAACTCTGCCCAAGATGCCACTTTCAATCTGAAACCGCAAACTGCAGTGATCAGTGATGTGAGAGCCAATAATAGCTAATAGTAGCCAATACCAAGAGGACATAATGTACTTCTAGAAGGCCTGGGGCACCTCAGATCCAGGAGTAAGGTCAAGGCCAGTCTGTGGGAGGAGGAATTTTTATCACCATCCTCCTCCTCCCTGTGAGGAAAGCAGCAAAAAAGCTGTAAGTCGGTGGAACAGCTGTGATTTTTCGACCCATCAGCATGCCGCTTCTGTTTTTGTCTCCATTAAAACAGTACCAAAACTCCTGTGTCCCCAGAGCCCAAGTCCTCCTCTACTAAGATGGCATTCCTCACATAGAATGGGAAAGGGAACGTCCCTTGCCCATTCTGCTCTCCCAAATCACCTGCCTATCTTGGCCGTGGTGAGCAGGAGGAATGCTCACAGTGAAAGTGGCCCAGCCTAGGGCGGTGCCCAGCAGAACCCGTACAGACAGTGCAGGGCAAGGGAGGCTTTAAAACTTCCTTCAAATAATCCTCAGGGCTGCACTTTTGGATTTTGGCCTGAGCCTCACTGCTGATGTAAGGACTATCAAGTTTAAGACCGCTGCTAAGGCCAAATGACCTATTAGAGAGTGAATTAAAACTGCTATACACAAACAGGATGCCAGGCAGTTCTGCTGAGCACCTCAATATTCAAAATGCCAAGGGACTTCCCCTCCCTGCAGAGCCTTTTAGTTTTGAAAAGTGGCAGGAAAAATGTGGGGAGGGAGTAGGAGGTGGAGGCGAGAAGAGGCTGTGCTGACACGGCTGGAGAACCTACACCTAATCGTGGAGCGTGCAGCACTCTGCCCTTTTCCGCAGCAGCACATAGAATCTGCATCAGAGATGAGCTGCTGAGAGTCAGATGGCTGCGAGATTTCCTCCTGAGAAAGCCGTGCCACAGGGCAGGGACGTTACTGCTTTAGCAGAACAAAACTGCCCCTGGTGGCCGCTGGCTGGCAGAGACTCTTCAATCCTGTGACAAGACTCCTAAGCCTGTGACCACCAACCCCAAGGGCAGGTGCCCTTTCAGAGCTAATCTAGATGATGTTTCTGCAGATAAATTCTCTTCCTTAGAAGAATGCCTCTTTAATGCTCTTACTTCTGGTTCAGTCACCTTTCCTCAGGTATTATTCATAATGGTCCCTCAAACAAATGGTCCTTCGAACAGAAGATACGCGATCTTTATATTACACAGTGGCAAGGAAATGCAAGTCAGCAAAATGAAACCCTGGAGGGGACCACAGGGGCCAGTAGCAGAGACATTCCTTCTTGGCTCTGGGGCTTTAGGGAGGCTGGGCATAGAAGGGCTGACCACAGTGCCAAGGCCACAGATTGTGAAATAGAAGGAAGCGAAACAAGTCATCAGGCTCTGCCCATCTCCACTCCAACTCCCCCAACATGAAGACAGCATCCAGAAGTCCAAGAGCAAATCAGATGTCCCTAGGCAACATCAGACAATAGAAAGAGTATGCGTACACATAAATAACAGCTGTCCAAATAACTGCTGGGCTTGGAATGGCTCCTCGGAAGATGGGAAAGAGGCTGCTACATGTTATCAACTAAGTTATTTTCAACTAAGTCACCTCATTAGACGAGAAGACATAAAATACCACTTCCTCTGTTAGAACTGTAGGAAACATGCCTGCTGAGGATCACTATAGCTTTATAGATTATGACACACACTTTTCCATAATCCAGTTCAGATGGCGTCCTTCCCCTCTGCAGAGATATGGGCTAGGTGTCAAATTAACAAAGGGCCTTGGAAGAGAGATGGCGTTATCATTCTCATGCATACCGCAGGAGTTGCAAGGCTACTAAAATTTAAGAAATGTTGATTTCTTAAATATTAAAACATTCTGGTATGAATGTTTTAACCTACAACTGAAAGAGTAAACTCTGAATTGGAGTTCTGGTTGATTTATACCCTGTTTTCTCAATTTTTTTTTTTTTTTTTGAGATGGAGTCTCGCCCTGTCCCCCAGGCTGGGCTCAAGTGATATTCCTGCCTTAGCTTTCCTAGTAGCCTGGACTATAGGTGTGTGCCACCACACCTGGCTAATATTTTAAGAATTTTTTGTAGAGATAGGGTCTTGCTATGTTGCTCAGGCTGGTCTTCAACTCCTGGGTTCAAGTGATCCTCTGCCTCAGCCTCCCAAAATGCTGGGATTACAGGCATGAGCCACCGCCCCAGGCCTGTTTTCCCACTTTTAATTTGCAGTAATGTTCACATTTGAGCATTAACTTGTTTCATCATTGGCATATGGGGAAGAGGGCATTATTTCTTAAGAAGGCATCACAACTATGTGGCATAGTGGACTTCATTCTTGTTTCTTTTATCTCTTTCCACCAACGTCCTCTAACATTCAGAATAACGCTTAGACATTGTTGGCCCAAAGCCACCCAGTCTAACATGGTTTCATTTGTTCTGGTTTCTAACAACAGGCTGCTTCAAAGGGGACAGTGCCTTGTCACCATCTCTGGATCCAGATTTACATTCTGCTACTGGTTTGCTTACGCTATAGTTAAATGCGCACAATGAAGTATATAGATACGATGGAACAGTATTCAGCCTCAGCAAGGAATGAAATCCTAACACATGGTACAACATGGATGATTCTTGAAAACAATTATGGTGAGTGAAACAAGCCAGACACAGAAGGACAAATGTACGATTCCAGGTATATGAGGTACCTAGAATAGTCAAATTCATAGAGACAGAAACTAAAACGGTGGTTACTGGGGACTGGGGAAGAGAGGACTGGAGAGTTACTGCTTAATGGGTACAGAGTTTCAGTCTGGGATGATGAAAAAGTTCTGGAGACGGAGAGTGGTGATGGTTGCACAACAATATGAATATACTGAATGCCACTAGAATGTACATTCAAAAATGGTTAAAATGTTAAATCTTATGTATATTTTATCACAATACAAAAAAAATATATACAACAGACCCAAAATAAACCATAACCCAACTCATTTCATCAGTGAACTATACCTAAAATAACAGGAAATGACACCTAGATATGAACACATAAAAAAGATGAATATTTCCTACAATAAGAACAGGAAGGGTCAGGTGCAGTGGCTCACATCTGTAATTCTAACATTTTGGGAGGCCAAGGCAGGAGGACTGCTTGAAGCCAGGAGTTCGAGACTGGCCTGGGCAACATAGCAAAACCCTGTCTCTCCAAAATAAAAAAAAAAAAAAAAAAAACCACAAAAAAAAAACATTAGCCAGGTGTGGTGGCACAAGCCTGTTATCCTAGCTACTCAGAATACTGAGGTAGGAGGATCGCTTGAGCCCAGGAGTTCGAGGTTAGAGTGAATTGTGATCACACCACTGCACTCCAGCCTGGGTGACAGAGCAAGATTTCTCTCTTTGTTGGGCAGTGGGTGGGGGAGGGATAAAAGGAAAAAAAAAGAGGGAGGGAAGAATAAGCAGCCAATTCAAAGAATTCATAGGAATAAGATCAGAGAGATCAAAGATAACTAAATATTTATTCCCCTTCCCTCAAATACACCAAGCAAGCATCTAGCTTAGTAGTGTTTTATATTTTGTAGTATTCAATAAACATTACCAAATATTTACTTTTCATTCTGGTAAGAACCAGAAATGATTTTAAGAAAAGTAATGTTACCCTCTGAATTTTTCCTACTTTCACTGCCTTTGCCAAACCATGGCCTATTTCTTGTTACTGTGTTGGCCAGACCCTTTCAAACCCTCATATCATTCCCTGACTGAGCCAAGACAACACATGGAAGTATTCCAGCACCACTGCGAAGAGGAATAATCCATGAACATGAATTTAAAAGAGAGTAAAGAGAGGAAAAAAATCACATATGAGCAGATAGCAACAGGGAAAGTGCATCTTTCCAGAATGGATGTTGGCTTCTGTCAAAAATCAGCCGATTGCTCGTTTTCCAGTTTCATTTTAACCATGGTTTCATTTCACTGACAGCCACATCTTCGGGTGCCCTCATTAGTGTTGGAAGGCTCCGCTTTCCGGGCAAAGTAACACATTAAAAAAATGCAGAGGAAAAGTTTTGGTGAAACACTGCTTGGATTTGAATCTTCCTTCCTCCTGTCCCTAAATAGATTAAAATAAGAAGCTACAAAATCAAACTGAAGCATTTCAAACTGCAGTTTTTCCTTATCTATCTTAGGAATTGCCCAATCACGTCTTAGAAGTCTTTCAGATCCTTTAAAACACAGTATGTTATTTCTATTACTGGAAAAATATAAAATGTCCCCAATAATTTTCTGTAATTTCCTTTTTTTTTGGAGAGACAATCTCGCTCTGTCACCCGGGCTAGAGTGCCGTGGAGTACGTTCATTTTAAAAAAGAGATAAATATTTGCTAGAAAAGAAAAGCATCAAGTAAACAAATTCAATAAGATTGTTGTTACCTAATCTCTATGACATATAATAATTAGTATATCTTGAGGGTCTATTAAATAAGTGCATCATATCTCATCATAAAGCAGACATGTTGGGTGAAATAAAAGAAAATTAAACTAAACTCTAACCTCTAAGACAGGGGCCAGCAACCTTTTTTCTTAAAGAGCCAGGTGGCAAAACAGTCTCCATCACAACTACTCATCTGTGCCAAATGATGTGTAAACAAATGAGCCTGGTTGTGTTCCAATAAAGTTTTATTTATTTGAATTTCACAATTTTCACGTCATGACACATTACAGTATTCTTTCGTGATTTTTTTTTTAACCATTAAAAAATGTATAGGCCGGGCACGGTGGCTCACGCCTGTAATCCTAGCTCTCTGGGAGCCCGAGGCAGGTGGATCGTTTGAGCTCAGCAGTTCGAAACCAGCCTGAGCAAGAGCGAGACCCTGTCTCTACTAAAATTAGAAAGAAATTAATTGGACAACTAAAAATATATGGAAAAAATTAGCCGGGCATGGTGGCGCATGCCTGTAGTCCCAGCTACTCGGGAGGCTGAGGCAGGAGGATTGCTTGAGCCCAGGAGTTTGAGG
>CAUYSK010043247.1:0-63920 GCA_963575035.1 Avahi laniger
CCTCTCTGAAAGCCTATTTTGGGAGATAAATCACAGCAACACCCACTTTCATCCCTAGGAGACCCAGAATCCCTTGCTATCTACCAAACAGAAGGAAATAGAATATCTAAAAGTTTTACGATGTTTTCATTGTTGTTAATATAGCATCAGTGCAATTATCTGTATTCGTATTCCATTAAAAATACACTGCATTTGTGGGACACAAACCCAGCAGAAGCATTTGAAACTTCAATACTCAAGTTGTTTTCTAACTGTGCTTCATTGAATACTAGATTTCATTTAGACACAGGCTTCCTAGGGTAGTTACTAGGGAGGTAGGCAGTAGTTAGGCAGATAGGGATCAAAAGGTAGGGAGAGAAGGATGAAGGGGTGGAGCAGTAGAAGAGGAAGGAGTGCAGGGAGGGAGGAAAAAAGGTAACTTCTATTTTAAATTTAATCTCCATATTGTATAGATAAAATGTAATGCTAAGGTAATAAACATTTAACATAGGAGATTGCTCCCTGATTCCAGATAATTCCTAGAAAAATTTTTTAAAAATAAAGGTAATGGTATGTATCACTTTATCCTTTCTTGTCCAGTGCCTGTCAACTTGTCTTCTAAGGAGAAAATTACAATAATTAGGAAAATATTATTGTGGGTTATATTGTAGCAGGTTTTTCAAGTCTGGTAGCAATAGGGATAAGATACTTAAATTATACACAGTTCACGATGGTCTAACTCTAATTCCTTCCCCTTTATTCTTATAGATGATCTCACCAAATTAGAGATATAATACCCTGGTTGAGAGGCATATTATTGTCTTTAGCTCCAACAATTTTATTTTGTCTACTTTAGTGAAAAAAAGAAAAACATTATAATTAATGTATATTTTATTTTACCTCTCCCCACTCATATGAGCCAATATTGCCCAAAGCTGTTCCTCCCCAAGAGCAGAAAACAATAGTGCGGTCTGGTCTCCACCCTCTCTTCACTCTTAACATCAAGGCCCGGATAAAAGCTGTGACTATTGCTGTGCTACTGGCCCATTCTTGTCCATTATAACTGTATGCAGTACGATGGTGGCTGCCAACGATAATATACCGGTCTGGAAACAGAAGGGAACAAGAACCATTAGAACAAAACATAAATCTTAACAATAAATTTAATGGCATTTACATAATCC
This sequence comes from Avahi laniger, assembly GCA_963575035.1. Taxonomy (NCBI): domain Eukaryota; kingdom Metazoa; phylum Chordata; class Mammalia; order Primates; family Indriidae; genus Avahi; species Avahi laniger. The sequence continues at coordinate 1,164 of CAUYSK010043247.1, forward strand.
TATTGTACAACTGAGCAACAATTAAGCAAAATTGTTCTAATAATTAAGAATACTTTAATATTTTTCACCCACTGTCTTGATTCACACATCTGTGTATATCAACGCAGAAGCAGCTGCTGAGCTCAATTATGAATGCAAAGCTTAGATCCATATTACTGTCCTTTACAACATGAATATTAATTAATGAAGTAATCAAATATGCTACAATGAAACTCTTATCTAGCATTTTTCCAGAATCATGGTGGGAAGTGCCCTGTAAACAATGTGTGTATGCTCAGTAAATATTAATGAGCTATTAATACATTTGAGGAAGCAGTTATTCAGTAGCCGTAAATATTAAAAATGTGATAGTCATGTACGAATTTTGCAATAAATTAAGTGTTTAGGGAATTAATTACAGCTTCTAGTCCCTTTCCTTTCTCTGAAGAAAAGAAATAAAATTCACCAGTATCAAAATTCATTTAACTACTGTAAAAGTTGTCTTTTAAGGGATTTTCTTTCATATAATCATCCAGAGTTAATTAGATACACTGTTAGAAAAGTCTCCATGACACATGGAGGTGGCCTGTTCAGTGTATACTACTGACCTGTCAGTAAAAAGGTAGGTTGAAAATGTATCTCAAGAATTTTCTTTGATTTGGTTGTCAGTGAATGTTATTGGTAATAGTAACAGAGCTAAATTTCTTTGACCAAGTAGCCCTTGCCCCATATATCTGTGTAAAAAGTATCATTGCATTATGTGATGTCCCATAATTGGACGGTAAAGTATACAGACTCTGAATCCAGTCTGCTTGAGCTTGAATCCAGGCTTTGAAACTCACTAATTGTATGACTTTGGGAAGCTTATTTAAACTCTCTCTAACTTAATTTTTTTCACCTCTAATATGGGAATACAAGTAGTACATTAATTGTTCAATTGTTTTGAGTTTTATGTGAGTTACTATTTGTAAGGCACTTTGAACAGTGCCTGACACAAAGTAGGTCTTACACACATGTGGAATAAATGAGTCACCCCTTATAGCATCAAGAAACTACTACCTTACAAGAAATGTCACAATGTGAAACAATTTTAGTTTTCCACACTGATTTTAGAACCAGCAATGGATTTGATCTGCCAATATTTTAGCAAGATTTAATTAGTGGTTTTCACGGTGGGTCTGCAAATGTTGAAAAGCTGGGAATTTACTCATCTCCCAGAAATATATGAAAGTTCTGCTTGGGATTGTCTTTATTCTAAATAAATCACATCTTAAACACTTAATATTAATTGATGATTGTTTCTAATTTTCAAAGTCCTTAAATAAGAAAATCATCTGAACAAGATTTTTGTATAGAATTCAAATAAGGAAAATTTGAGAAGCTTTGCATGTTATACACTGAATAGTAATGGTAAAATTGATTTTTTAAAAATTTCAGGTCTTTTTCATAGATTGAATTTTTTTTTACCCTAAAGCTAATATAATTTTGTACAACTGGGTTTTCCAATAATAACTTACAAATGTAGCAATGATGATAAATATTCTAGTGCTTCAATTATAGATTCTTGTGATGAAAATTTGTTGAAATGCAATGGTAACAATTTCCAGATTTTTCGTATCTTATATTTAAAGATACTGTGATAAGAGTTTAACCAACACTGCTACTGTAAGAAAATCAGAAAGAATAAGTACCTTTCATAAATTTTGTAAGAGTTGGCCAGCGAGAGACTGAGAGGATATAAAATTTGATCTCAAAATTCTCTGCGTTAGCAATTAGGTCAATTTTACTGAAGTGATATGGAAGCATAATTTTCCAAGGAAAATTTGAGCAAATGTCCCAACAAAATCAATAGAAGTAGCACAAGTGTAAGGAAAAACTGTTACACCTACACTGTATAAACAGACACATCAGACAGTAATATATGATTCTGCTTTACATGAATTTAGAAGTGTTATTAACTAATCTCTTTATTAATATATGTGTCAGTTATTTTCACATTTTTTAGCCTATATAATATCATCTGAAGACTATCAGAAACCCATAACAAGACATAAAATTATTTAAAATCTAATCAGGTGATCATTTTCATAAGCCCCTTCAAAACCTAAAGCCATGCACATTTGGCAGAATTGGCAGTGGACCAAGGGTGAGGAATGGGACCTAGATTAACACTGAAAAATTATATTTGGAGAAAAAAACTTATTTTTTTAAAAACATCATTAAAAACTAAAATATTTCTCTTTAAAAAATGTCTTTTCTTCATAAAAATAGAAATTCCAATGGCGTTGTAATGAATAAAAGAAAAAAAAATCAGCTTTGTAGCACATAGGAGTTTAACAAATCTAAACTGTTTCTTGTTTCATTCACCCCCAACCCCCGCAAACAAACATACTCTCTACTAAGATTTGTTTTTGAAGAGATGTGGTAGGAAGGGGAATACAGACTTAATTCTTAGTTTCATATTTATCTACTCTTAGAGTGGGACAAACTTCTGGTTACATCTAAAGTGGAATATGTAACTATGATATTAAACTATTACATAGCATATCTTCGTGCATTTTCACATAAAATGTAGATTGTAAATATTTAGTCCTACTTACCTGGAGATGCCAAGCCCCTTACATATCCAACAACATTAGTAACTGTTTTGAATTTCGTGACTGTTTGAACTTGCATGCTGACAATTCTTATTTCTGGAAACATAAAAATTTAAAGATGTTTGTTTCTCGATATTCTGTTGTATTTTTAAAAAAACATTAAAATTTATTTATCCAATATCATCAGCAAAAGAATTCCACACAGTTGGAATTTTTTCCAAATAATCAAAGTTATACTTTTTTGACAAATATTTATTCAATACTTTGTGCAAACTCTATTTTAGGTGCTTGTTATGCAAGGATGACTAAGATAGAATTGCTTTCCTCATAGAACCGCAGAGCCATAAATAGGCAACTCTAAACCTCACATTCAATGCTGCACTGGGAGTTCAACATGGAGCACATAGACGTGAGCAACTCATATTTTAAAAAAGGGGAAAAAAAGATAAAAATATTTTTAAAGAATAGTGAATACTTTTCTATCTTCCGAGAAAGAACACGTGGATGACAATCTAACCTTTCCCATATGACTCATTGTTATATTAACACTTTAAAAACTAGACCAGGCACAGTGATTCACGCCTATAATCCTAGCACTTTGGGAGACTGAGGTGGGAAGATCGTTTGTGGCCAGGAGTTTGAGACAAGCCTGAACAATAGTTAGATCCTATATCCACAAAAAAAATAATTAAAAAAAAATTTAGCCGAGCTTGGTGGCACACCCCTGTAGCTATGAGCTATGATGACGCCACTGTACTCCACCTTTGGGCAACAAAGCAATACCCTGTCTCCAAAAAAAAAAAAAGAATGAGCCTTCTTGTTAATATCCTATAGATTCTAACAGTTAATCTATAGGTTTTTATCTTTCTTCATTTTCAACATAGACAATTCCTTACCAAAAAAGGATAGTTTGGCTTTGAAATTTTTATAGCTTTTGCTTAGTGCTCTTAGCCTATCATTTTGTCTGGTGCTACCAGTGCAGTCTGTAATGGAGGCAATGATAGTATTAAATTTATGTTTGTTTTTTTTTTTTTGTAATAAGCCCTACTTGGTCATAATATATTTTCTATATTTGGTTACTATATTTGGCTTTCTATATTTGGTTTAGGATATGTGCATATATAAGTTGATTGGTTGATAATTTTACTTCTCATTTGTTCTGGTCTGGTTTTGATACCTGGATTATAAAACTGAACAAATGCTTTAGGGATCTTTGCTTCTTGTACTACAGTTTATGTAGTAGCATGGAGATTATCTATTTTACAAAGCAGTGATAGGATCCAATTATAAAACTATCTAGTCCTGGTGTTTGTGTGTGTGTGTAGGAAGAGAATACATTTTCTCTTCCAAAAAAAAAATCTCTGTAGTGGTTATAAATTCATTTTTTTTAGATTTATTTGCATTTAGTTGTTCATTTCACTCTTACACTTAAAAATATCACTGCCATATATCTGTAATTTTTCCCATTTTCCATTTCTATTATTATGTCTTTTTTTCCTTCATCAGTTGCTAGCATTTGGCTAATTTATTAATATTTTCACAGAGCCAGTTTTGAAGTTTTTAAATCCTCATTATTTTTTTATTTTTCACTTCAGTATTCTATTCTATGTTTATTATTTTCTTTCTTAAATTTTACCTTAATGTACTATTGTTCTTTACCTGACTTCTTAATTTAAATGCTTTGCTCATTACCTTTCAATCTCTCTATATATACACATCCATTTAAGGCTACAGACTTTCTATGTTAGCTGTAGTACACTAATTTTAATATATGGTCTTATTATCTTATAGATCCTAAATTTTTACAATTTCTATTATAATTCCTTCTGTATTATATGTCTTAGTTCAAATAATTTTTAAATAGCCACCTACAAGGTATGATTACTGTTTTGATAGTGATATCTAACTTAATTTAATTATGGACAGAGAACAAGGTCTTATACTACCAATACCTTGATATTAGGTGAGATTTGTTTTGTGATCCTATAGGCTGTTGCATTTGATAAATAAAGAATCAATTTTTAAATAAATATTTCATATAAAGATTGTGTATTTTCTAATGGGTGGGTACAGCATTCTACATACATGTTCGATAGATCGAACTTGAAAATTGTGTGGCTATAACCTTACTAACGATTCTTTATGTTTTCTCTATGAATTATTTAAACATGTTAAAGTTTCTCACAATGATATTAAATTTGTTAATTTATCATGGTAATACTATAAAATTTTTCTTTGTGTATTTTTAGACTCATTTGTTAGGTCTATAGAAATTGGGAATTGCTATATCTTTCTAATTATTACATATATATCTTTTATATCCTAATTTTATTTCCCTAAAGTCTTCTTCTCCTCCCTCACCCACTTCATAGTAACATAATTACTCTATCTTTCTTTTGGTAGGTATTTCTCTGATATGTATTTTCCCAGCATTGCATTTGCTTTTGCCAGGCATCCCAGGGGCATTTCTGGCCTGGGGACAGTTTTTATGTTAATTGTTTGGCTTAGAGTTGCTATAGTACAATGGTAGTGAAAACTCTAAGCCAGGGGTGTTGATTTCTAAAAGCAGACTTTTTTTTTATCATCCAGAGCTCAAGCAGAAGAAAGCTTTCCTCTACCAGTGAGTGGGCTTCTTTCTACTCTTCCCACTTCCACCCCACGATCCTGGTTTTACACAGAGGTCAGAGTTCCAACTTGCTGCTTCCATGAGCACATGACTATGTCTTCTGTCCCCACGAGAGCGCTGTCTTCCCACTCTAATTTACCCATAACCTTTCAATGTCAGGCAACCCCAGAGGCAAATCTTTTGCTTTTTAATTCTTTTTTCATTTTTGCTGTGAATATTTGATTATATTTGACTTTCTTTTTTGATAGCTGCTTTTTAAAACAATTGTTCTTTTAATACCTTCAGCGTTCCTAGACATTTACGTGGAAGGTTTTCAAATTGTTTTATTCTGCCCTGTTCTACATACTGGAATCTAAGACTGTTATTTTTTTTAAAAAAAAGCACAGAGGTCTGATAAAATAAACACAACCGTTTGCTCTGGAAAGGATGCTATATTTACATTGCATCCCTCCAACTTACAGAAGGACTTCTGTATGTATCACTAGGCAAAGATGAAGTCCAAATAATGACATATTAATATAGCAGAAAGTGGCTTTTCATCTATTTATTTACATCCCCCCACATGTGTTGATCTTGATGTATATGGTTTTATATTATTCCATACCCATGTCTGAAAACAAATATGCAGTTTGTTTTCCTTCATTGGAATCAGCACCATGATAATACTTTACATTTCAATAATGAATATCAGTAAAATCTTGGATAAACTTGCACTCTAAAGACACATCCACTGCTGCTGGCTTTACTAATTTGAACAACCCATTGGCAAGCAGTATTACTCTTCATAGCAATAACAGTAGCAATCTTGTACTTTGAAAGTTATCCTACAGGAGTAATTCAACTCTCTGCAGTATAATCTATAACAGCAATTGCAGAAAACAACACAAATATTCCAAATAAGGAAATGACTTAGAAAATTGTGATAAAACGTGTGGCTGTTAAAATATGAAAAGAATATGTAGAAACATAGACACACTGTAAGTGAAGAAAACAGAACACAGAGAGATATACATAATGGTTGAGCTTAGGTTAAAACGTGTGTTTTTATGAAAAAACTATGAAAAAGGAGAGATTAACAGATGGTACAGAATTTAGGTTAGGCAGGGCTTCCCATGTCTGCTGGGATGAGGCCCTGCTGTAAAGAAGCTTGGCCAAACCTGCACTCTGTGGCATTTGTTCCTCTCTTCCGAATCCCCAGGAATGGTGGAATTGAAATTTAAGGAGATTGTCTTTCCCCAGTGTTGCACCTTATAGCATTGAATCCTTTTGTACTCTGGGAACTTTTAGAATTTTTGCTTCTGTTTTTTATGTTTTTAAATTTAACTACAAAATATATAGGTTCTTTTTTCCTGGAAATAGTATTACTTTTTCAACTATTTTCTCTCTTCCGTTTCTTCTGATGCTCTTTCTAGAACTCCTATTTTTATCCACTATTATCATTTAGTTGTACTTTCACACTTATCTTTTTCTGTGGTTCTCTAGAAAAAACTTTTAATCTGATCTTCTAGCTCTTGAATTTATTCTTCACTTATATCTATCTTTCACTGTAGCCATCTGTGTTATTTATTGGTATATTTCTTTCAACTATTCTATTTTCCATACCTATTATTTCCTTTCTTTTTCAATTTTTTTTAGTTTTTTGTTTTATGTTGCTAATATAGTCCATTTTCTTTTTGAATTTACGTGTAATTCTTATTTTAAATTCATATACTATGTGTTCCAACATAGTTACTTCATGTGGTACAAGCATTCATTGTGTTCATTTTCTGCTATGGTGGAGATGGACATCAGGATCTGGGTACTTTGGTCTGGAAGTTTATGTGGCCTAGCAGTGGGTATGAGGGCTCAAGCATGAGGAGGACAGTATGTGTGGGGGTGTGTGTGTGTGTGTCTGTGTGTGTGTGTATGCGTGTGTGTGTGTGTGTGTGTGTGAAAGCCTGAATATGGGGAGGAAAGCAATTGCCAGGGGGAACAGTGCAACAAGAGAAGTCACTGAAGTAAAGTGAGAAAGGCACCTACATTTAAGAACTGAACAACAGATAGTTTTGCAGCTTAAGCAGGGTGGGGAAGTAAACTACATTGGGGGAGGGTCAGGCAGAACATCTGATGTAGAGTGAACAGCCCATATAAAGCAGTGTCTGAAACGGCTGTTGAATGGCTCACTCTCACGCCATGGTGGAGTGAGAAGGGCATCCTTGTGGAGAAGGGAGTAATGACATCAACTGATTACACACAGGGGAACTGATTACCTAAGTAAATGTTAAACATTCAACACAATGAGAAGCAGATTTCTGACTGTGAGAGAAGGGATTTACAAACATGGAAAGAAAAATATAACCAGGAGTTGAAATATTGTCATGTTTTTAATATATACATACATAGATACAAAAGTAAATACTGATGTAAATCTGTGTATATGCATAGGATGTTTTATATACTTAATTAAATATAATATTAAAATATAACTATATTTTCCTAGCTTTGTTCACTGAGCAGCACTCAGAGAAGCAACACTCCAATGACAATTAACATATCTAGAATCCAAATAGTGTTTTCTAGACACTATTCTCCACCAAAGGAACGAGTCTCTTTGGAGAAATGGTTGATAATAGATGATTGGTACATCTTACAGTGCCGAAAACTAAGAAAATACTTGAATAATAATGAGGATATGCCAAAGGACACAAGACCCAGTGAAGTTGCTATTACTGGCTAACATTTGACAATTAGGGTATCAAAATATAAACAGTACTGGTTTATATCCCATGAATCAATTATGAACATAAACTCTAAGTAAGTAATGAATCAACATGGTATATGTAAGTAAGGAAACATACAAACAAATGAACAGAAAAAAATAAATCTCTTTTTTACAGTAGAATGCTAGCTAATAAATGTAGTAGGGATGATGATATTAAAGGGTCTCCACTGGCATCATCATTGTAATGACTAATTGTGCAAGAAGCACCAACAAACACTAAAACTAGTGGGTAAAAGTAACAGGATGTTTACATTATTTTAAATGCTTGTTGATTATAAAAGAAAAATGAAAAAGAGTAACTCCAGTGAGGATACCTAGAAGACATCACCTTAAGTGGTGAGTAAGTGATCAAGGGTAGTAGCATCACTGGAGATGGAACAAATTTATATCCTGTACCACTTGATAAAGACACCATGGGAAAAACATAGTCTCACTTCTCATATTATTGTGTGATATTACAAAGATGCAAAGCCTGAATCTATTCATGAGAAAACATCACATATATGCAGACTCAGGGACATTCTGAAGATAATTGGCATGAAGTCTTCAAAGGTGTCAGGGCAAGGGAAGTCAAGACAAGACAGAAATTATTCCAGGTTGAAGGAAATGGGAGACTTGACAACCTGGTATAACACATGATTCTACTTTGGATCTTTTTGCAGTTTAGAACATTATTGAGACAATTGACAAAAGCTGAAAAGGGCCTGTGGAGTTCATGGTAGTAATGCAGCAACGATCCATTCTTGGTTGTGTCATTTATGTAGGAAAATTTCATTGTGGGAGGATTCATATATGATAGTTTATTGTTTCTTTAGTTTGCTCTTGAGTAATTGAGGAAAATATATTCTTTTTATTATTCTTGAAACTTTTCTATAAGTTTGAATTTATTTCAAAATAAAAAAATTCACTGTTGAAATTTGAAATCAGAAAATCCTGCAGAACAGTTAGGAGTAATTTATTATTTAAAAAATTGGTGTGTGTGTGTATGTGTGTGTGTGTGTGTGTGTGTATTGCTACCTTAAAATTACATTTCCACTTCACATTTACTGAATGGTTCTATCTTTTATGTTGAAAATTTGATGACAGCTTTAAATATGACATGTGGACTTCAAAAGATTTCAAGATGACAAAAATGTGTTATACTCAGAGAACATTTGTATTCAGATAGGATGAGGGATGTCAGAGCTAAGAGACATGAAAGGAGCTGCCTCTCAGTATTCCTTAATTTCATCGTGTGCAGAGAAAAATATCTGCTACTAATTCTATGTTCTGGAGACAATTGTCTTGCATTTTCATTGCAATGATTAAGGATCAACTAGTTCTCAGTCTTCTCATCTCCTGACAGCAAACAAATAACTATACCTACACTGGGAATAAGTATACCCAATATCTAGGTAAAATACCAATCTTATTTAGAGAGATTCAAGGAATAACACTTGGTATTAATTCTGAGTCCCAGTTCCAATAATTCAGCTTTTGTTGGGTTGCTACACATAGTTCTTCCTGTGGTCCCTAATTTTAATTGAATAATTGTCTTATTCTATATACTTGAATCTCCTTCTTGACTACCTGACTCTAGAAGAAATTCTTCCAGGACTGGGGTTCTAAATAGCTTTTTTTTTTTAATTTCAACGTATTGTAGGGGTTTAAATGTTTTTGCTTACATGGATCACTTTTGTAATGCTCGAGTCGGGATTAAAAGTGTGCCCATCACACAGATGGTGTTCACTGCACCCTTAGGTAGATCTACCTTTAGGTAGATTTTTGTCCATCCCCTCTTCGCCCCTCTCCTTTATTTAATTTCCTTTGAGATATACTTCCCTCTATGCACATGTGTGCTCATCAGTTAGTTCCAATTTAATAGTGAATACATATGGTGTTTGTTTTTCCATTCTTTAGATATTTCACTTAGAATAATGGTCTCCAGTTCCATCCAAATTGTTGCAAAAGGCTAAATTAAGTCATCCTTCTTCATGGCTGTGTAGTAGTCCACAGTGTGTGTGTGTGTGTGTGTGTGTGTGTGTATACACACACACACACACACCACATTTTGTTAATCCACTCATGCATTGATGGTCATTTGGGTTGATTCCACATTTTTGAAATTGTGAATTGTGCTGCAACAAACACTCACATTCAGGTGTCTTTTCGCTTTTAGGGAAACACACAGCAGTAGGATTGCTGGATCAAATAGTAGATCGACTTTTAGTTCTTTGAGGAATCTCCATACTGTTTTTCATAGAGGGTGTACTAATTTTCAGTTCTACCAACAGTGTATAAGTGTACCTTTTTCTCTGCATCCATGCCAGCAGCTATGTTTTTGGACTTTTTAATAAAAGCCATTCAACTTGGGTAAGGTGATATCTCATTGCGGTTTTGATTTTTATTTCCCTGATGATTAATGATATCGAGCATTTTTCATATGTTTATTGGTCATTTGTGTATTTTCTTTTGAGAAGCTTCTGTTCATGCCTTTCTCCACTTTTTGATGGGGCTGTTTGATTTTTTTTTCCTTACTGATTTGCTTGACTTCTTTGTAGATTCTGGATATTAGTTCTTTATTGGATGTATAGCTTGCAAATATTTTTCTCCCATTCTGTAGGTAGTTTATTTGCTCTGTTAATTATTTCCTTGGCTGTGCAGAAGCTTTTTAATTTAGTCAATCCCATTTATTTATTTATGTTGTTGCTGTGATTGCCATTGGGGTATTTTTCTCAAATTCTTTGCCTAGGCTGATATCCAGAAGAGTTTTTCCAACATTTTCTTCTAGAATCCTTATGATCTCATGCCTTACATTTAAGTCTTTTATCCATCTTGAATAAATTTTTGTAAGTGGTGAGAGATATGGATCCTGTTTCACTCTTCTGCATATGGCTATCCCAGTTTTCCAGCATCATTTGTTGAATAGGGATTCTTTTCCCCACTGTGTATTGTTTTATTCTTTGTCAAAGATCAGTTGGCTATATGTGGATTGTTTTATATGTCTGGGTTTATTGTTCATTTTCTTTGGTCTACACTCTATTTTTGTGCCAATACCATGTTGTTTTGGTTCCTATAGCCTTATAGTATGGTTTGAAATCTGGTAATGTGATGCCTCCCAATTCGTTTCTTTTGCTTAAGATTGCATTGGCTATTTGGGCTATTTTCTGGCTCCACGCAAAATGACTTGTTCTAAATCTGTGAAATGTGACATTGGTATTTTGATGGGAATTGCAATAAATCCATGCATCATTTTGGGTAGTACAGACATTTTAACAATGTCGGTTCTACCAACAACATTGGTTCTATCAATCCATGAGCATGGTATGTTTTTCCACTTGTTTGTATCATCCACGATTTCTTTCCTTAGTGTTTCGTAGTTCTCTTTGTAGAGATCACTCACATGATTGGTTAAGTATATTCCTAGGTATTTTATTTTCTTTGTATCAATTGTGAATGTTATTGTTTTTGATTTGATTCTCAGTTTGACTGTTATTGGTGTATAGGAATGCTACTGATTTGTGTACATTGATTTTTTAACCTGAGACTTTGCTGAATTTATTTATCAACTACAGGAATCTCTTGGTGGAATCTTTGTAGTTTTCTAGATATAAGATCATATAATTTTCAAAACATGATGGTTTTACCTTCTCTTTCCCAATTTGGATACCCTTTATTTCTTTCTCTTTCCTAATTGCTCTGGCTAGGGATTCCAGCACTATGTTGAATAGAAGTAGTGACCGTGGGCATCTTTGTCTTGTTCTAGGTCTTAATGGGAATGCTTTCAACTTTTCCCCATTCAGTATGATGCTGGTTGTGGGTTTGTCATGTGCAGCTTTTATAATTTTGAGTTATTTTCCTTTTATGCCTAGTTTGTTGAAAGGTTTTATCATGAAAGGTGCTGGATTTTGTTGAATGCTGTTTATGCATCTATTGAGATAATCATATGATCTTAGTTTCTGCTTCTGTTTATGTGGTGAATCACATTTATTGATTTACATATATCGAACCATCCTTGCATCTCTGAGATGAAGTCCACTTTGGTCATGGTGGATTACTTTTTTTTTTTTGATATGGTGTTGAATTTGGTATGATAATATTTTATTGATGATTTTTGCATCTATATTCATAAAGGATACTGGCCTGTAGTTTTCATTTTTGTTGTGTTCTTTCCTGGCTTTGGTATCAAGGTAATATTGGCTTCATAGAATGAGTTGAAGAGGAATCTCTCCTTCTCAATGTTATGGAATAATTTCTGCAGAATGGGTACCAACTCTTTTTTGTAGGTCTGGTAAAATTTGAGTGTGAATCCATTTGTCTGGGGGTTTTAATGCTGGAAGATTTTTTATTGCTGCTTCAATCTCTTTGCTTGTTATTTGACTATTCAAGAGTTCTATTTCTTCCTAATTGAGTCTTAGGAGTTTGTGTGATGCCAGAAATTTGTTGATTTCCTTTATATTTTCAAGTTTATATCCGTAGAGATTTTGACAGCATTCTCAGAAAATATTTTGTATTTCTATGGTATCACTTATAATATCTCCTTTTTCATTTTTGTTTGAGTTTATCTGAGTCTTTCTCATCTATTCCTGGTTAGTCTATCAAGAGGTCCATCAGGCTGGGTGCGGTGGCTCATGCCTGTAATCCTAGCACTCTGGGAGGCCGAGGTGGGCAGATTGTTTGAGCTCAAGAGTTCGAGACTAGCCCGAGCAAGAGCGAGACTCCGTCTCTACCAAAAACAGAAAGAAATTAATTGGACAGCTAAAAATATATAGAAAAAATTAGCCGAGCAGGGTGGCTCATGCCTGTAGTCCCAGCTACCCGGGAGGCTGAGACAGGAGGATCGTTTGAGCCCAGGAGTTTGAGGTTGTTGTGAGCTAGGCTGACACCACGGCACTCTAGCCCGGGCAACAGAGTGAGACTCTGTCTCAAAAAAACTAGTTCCTTGAGATGTGTTATTAGATTGTTAATTTGTGATCTTTCTGTCTTTTTGAAGTAGACATTTAAGGCAATGAATTTCCCTCTTAGGATTGCTTTTGCTTTATTCCACATATTTTTGATAGCTTGTGTCCTCTTTGTCCTTCAACTCAAGGAATCTTTTAATTTCCATCTTAATTTCATCATTGATCCTATAATTGTTCAGCAGCAGGTTTTTTAACCTCCATGACTTTGTGTAGAATTGAATGTTCATCTTAGAGTTGATTTCTAGTTTCATTTCACTGTGGTCTGAGAAGATACATGGTATGATTTCTATATTTTTTAATTTGTCAAGACATGTTTTCTGGCCTAAGATATGACCAATCTTGGAGACTGTTCCATATGCTGATGAGAAGAATGTACATTCAGTAGTTTTGGGGTAAAATGTTCTGTTGGGCTCTGTTGTTCTAGAGTCCATTTAAATCCAGTGTCTGTTTATTTTCTGCTCAGATGGTCTGTCCAGTTTTGTCAATGGGGTGTTGAAGTCTCCAGCAATTACAATGTTGTTCTTTATCTCTTTGCTTAGATCTACTGGATCCAGTAAGGTTTGCTTTCTGAATCTGGGTGTTCCTGTGTTAGGTGGATAAATGTTTAGGATTGTTATATCTTCTTGTTGAATTGCTCCCTTTGCCATTATATAATGACCATCTTTGAATTTCTTTACTACTGTTGATTTAAAGTCAATTTTATCTGATATGAGAATGACTACACCTGCTTTCTTTCGGTTTCCATTGACATGGAATTTTCTTTTTTTCCATCCCTTTACTTTGAGTCTGTATGACTCCCTTGTGGGTTAGGTGTGTTTTCTGGAGATAACAGATACTTGGCTTGTATTTTTTTTATACATTTAGTCAGGCTGTGTCTCTTGACTGGGGAATTCAAGCCATTTACATTGATTGACAGAACTAATATGCAGTATGCTGTTCTGTTTATCATGTTGGGTAGTACCATATCGCTTTGTTTTACTTCTTGTACTATTATTTTCTATGAGCTCTGAGATTTAGCTTTTGGGTGGTTTTACTCTGGTGGGTAACTATTGTACTGATCCATGTATAGTGCAGTTCTAAGTATTTCTTGCAAGACCGGTCTGGTCCTGACAAATTCCCTTAGTGATTGCTTATCTGTAAAAGTCTTTATTTCTCCTTTATATATGAAACTTAGTTTTTCAGGATACACAATTCTAGGCTGACAGTTGTTCCCCAACACCTTCTGGCTTGTAAGGACTCTTTTGAGAAGTCTGCAGTTAGCCTGATGGGTTTCCCTTTGTAAATTACTTGATGATTTAGACTTAAGTCTCACAGGAGTTCCTCCTTCCTACTGATACTGGGCAGTATGATGACTATGTGTCTTGGTGATTGCCTCTTTGCAATGAATCTCCCATGTGTTCATTGAGCTTCTTGTATCTGGATGTCTAAATCTCCAGGAAGACCAGGAAAATTTTCCTCAATTATTCCCTTAAATAGGATTTCCAGCCCTTGTGTGTTTTCTTCTTCTTCCTCAGGGATGTCTATGATTCTTATATTTGGCTGTTTTACATAATACCATATTTCTTGTAGGCTTCGTTCATTCCTTTTAATTCTCTATTCTTCATTTTTGACTGAGTTAATTCTATACAGTTGTTTCAAGTAGTTTTTTTCCTCTAATTTTTCTGCACCTCATGGGGACTAGAATCTGCTTTAGAATCACAGTTATGATAATTGGGACTCTGGAATCTGCTAATGTCTCTCCTAAATACCAACTATTTGCCTGAAAATCTGAGTATGAACTGCTTCTAGATTCTATGCCATTATAACTTGTACACTTTTAAAGCAATAGCAGCTATCCTCTGAGTCTTGAATACAAACACACACAAATTCACATCCATATGTACATGTATTTGTGTAAGCTTGCATGCATTTGGAAAAACAAGTAAAGTTTAATGAAATTTTATTCTCTTTAATTAGTAAAATTATCTAAATAGGAAGATATTTTGATGAATATGAATCCCAGAAAAAATAACTTTTCCTCTTTGTATCACTTGTAAGGGTGAAAATTGACAATTGATTTCCCCATTTTTTTTACCAAACTCTTCCACAAATCACGAATCATGAAATTAGCAGACTAATCACCTGTAACTAATCACCTGTAATTATCTGCACTGCATATTTTTCATTTGTCCATTCAGATCTATTTTCTACTTTATCCATCTCTGCCCCAGGAGGACCTCTATGGACTGCATCTATGTGACTCTTTTATCCTTTGGCCTTAGGTTAAGTTTAACCAATGGAAGGCATCAACTAGTAACCAGCAGATTGCATAAGTGAAGGATTGAAGTATTTATTCTCCATCACTCTCCCTGGCTGTTTATTTCCTGACAGTGACTACCCTGCTTGACTGACAGCCATAGCTTCTCTCTCATAGCTAAAGTACTTGCCAGTTCCTATTATTACTCTCTCTTCTTCACTGTTCAGGTTTATAGGTAGTAACAATTTCCACCCCTGGTTTAGAGGTAGTTGTTAACACAAAACAAATCTTGTGAACAGCATCTAAGAACTAGCAAGAAATTAAGGAATTACTAGGTCAAAATTTAAGTAGTGTTGGGAACCCAAATAAGTAAAACAGTAAATCTGTTTTCAAACTGAGGATATTTTTCTGAAGTTGGAGAATCTTTTAATCTTTATGGCCTTACTCAATTCAGAGGTCAGAAGACAAAGTCCTCAGCCTGCCCAAATTGGAAAGAAGAATGTGGTTCTAAAAAAGGACTCTTCCTCTATAAAGTAGGAATTCTAAGGGACTTCCCTTCCCATTCCCTTCAAAGAGACTGCAAAGAGAGTTTCCTGGCATTAAGTAGAGCAAGAGCAGGGATCCCTAAGAAATTGGGATATATAGAATAACTCTAAAAGAATACAAATAAAAAGTTTATAACTTCTAAGGAGTAGAAGAGAAAAATATAATGACAAAAATCTAAATCTAAAGAGTAATTTTAAGAATACAGAAAACATAATATGTAGCACATAGAGGAAACACTAATTAAGATGAAAAATTTAAGCATAAATGCATAATGAACACATTAAACATAATGGGCCAAATGTTCCAGTTAAAAGTTGATCAGATTGTATTTAAAATGCAAATTATTTGCTATTAATGAGACATATATAAAAGAGAACAATACAGGAAGGTTGAGAGCAAAGAAGATGTAGCATAAAGATACTAATGAAAAAAAAATTACAGTAGCTAAATTAATATCAGGCCAAATAAAACTTAAGGCAAGAATTACTAGACATAAAGAATATTACTTCATATAAATAGTTGAGCTAACCAGGAAGATATGATATATTTGAATTTATAAACACATAAGAAATGATCTGAAAATACATAAAGCAAAAACTGAGAGGTGGGGACCACAATGGCACACTAGAAGCAGCCTACTTATACACTGTTGGTGGGGCTGCAAATAAGTACAGTTTCTATGGAAAACAGTATGAAGATTCCTTGAAGAAATAAATGTACACCTACCATTCAATCCAGCAATCCCACTGTTCGGTCTCTACCCTAAGGAAAAGAAGCCATTTTACAAAAAAAGACACCTTCCCTCTAATGTTTATTGCAGCACAATTCACAATTGCAAAGATGTTGAATTAACCTAAGTGCCCTTCAATTCGCCAGTGAATAAAGAAAATCTGTTGCATATATATACCATGGAGTGTTATTCAGCCATACAAAAAGAATGAAATAATGTTGTTTGCAGCAACTTGGATGGAAATGGAGACCATTATCCTAAGTGAAATATGTCAGGAATGGGAAATCAAACACCACATGTTCTCACTAGTAAGTGGGAGCTAAACAATGGGTACACATGGGCACAAAGAGATATAAAGGACACTGGAAAGCAAAAAAGGGGGAAGACGGGAAGGGAGTTGAGGGATAAAAACTCGCCTACTGGGTACAATGAACACTATTCTGGTGATGGGCAGAGCAAAAGTCCTGGCTTCAGAATTATACCAGGTATCCATGTAACAAAAACATTTGTACCCCCTTGATATTTTGAAATTAAAAAAAAATTGAACAGAGCTGCAAAGTAAAATGGACAAATCATACTCACATTGGGAAATTTTAACACTAATAAGATATAGAATGTTTGAACAATCTGATTTAAAAAACTTAGTCTAAATGAACATACATAGAGTGGACAACTATATAGCACACATCCTTTTTAAAAGCTCATGGAACACAGATCATACCCTGAACCATAAGGAAGATATCAAAAATTGAAATCACAGAGAAATGTAGAGGAAACAATATATTCTAATGAAAATCCAAGTTGCTCATGCTCTACTTCAGAAGAATATCATATCATAATAACAAGTAGTATAGCAGAGAGAGTCAGAAAGAGAGACTACTTCCAATCTGAGTGGAATCATAAACAGATTTTTACGTAGGAGAAGGCATTTGCACTGAGCTTAAAGAATTTAGCGGATACTGGGTCTTTACCACTTAAAAACACAGATATGCAAGACATATTTGGATAATATTGAATAGAACAATAGGGAAAAATATTGGATACATGGAGGGAATGGCAGGGTATAGAACCAGAAAGGCATGGAGGAATCTCTGGCAGTCTCTTGGTTGGTAAATGACAAAGTTGGCCCATTGTGAAAAATAGATCATAAAAATATAGAGATAGGGTATGCTCTAATGGATTTTATCACATATAAACTCCAAAATTCAGCTGGAGTTTCTGTAATTTATAAGAAGTGATAGGTAATTGAAAAACAATATAGGACTATAAAGAGCTATAAAAATTGATGAGAAACATTCAAAAATGAGAAAACACTTGTTAAAGTAATTTTGCTTAAAAGTGTACATCTAAGGTTGCCTTTAGGTCTTTTAACAAACAAACAAAACCTCTAAGCCAAATCTAAGCAGAATCTTTTCTAAAATCAAACTGTTGAGACAGAAAGCTGGAAACCTGAGAAGTTCTGGATGAATGACAGATCTGTGTCACCCTCAGTAAGCCCAATCTGCACTCCCCAGGAAACAGAGAATTGACTCTACTTTCTGTGGACTTTGGACAATAGATTTCCCACCTATGTTCACTCTGTTTAAAATCCTTGATGAGCAGTCCTTCAAAGCGAATTCTGAAGCTCTTTCCCTTTTGTCCAAGGACTTCAGACTGGCAGCTCATGAATGCTGATCTTTAGTTCTACAGGTTACTCTGCTATCAGCTTCCAACTCAGACTCCTAGGTTCACTGTGTAACTGGCTGCTTGAAGAGCCATAAAATTGAGGTGTTATCATTGCACAGTATTGTAACTCTTAACATATAGCTTGCATTTGTTAGCACATATATTAGTCTTTTCTAAAGTGCTCTAGCTCATTGAATTTTTCCGGAAAAAAGAGTAGTTTTCAAATCTATATGTATGCCATATATAAGCTGTTTGCACAAATTTAAAATTTCCTCATTTTTTCTGGACATTTTCCCTCATGTTGGTGGCTGAAAGTTATTAAAATCCACCCTGCTCTAAAACAAGTTTGCAGTTTTTAAATATTTTTTAGGCCTGCTTAAAAAATCTTTTGCTATGGCAAAAAAGGCTTATCACTTGTTACATTGGGACTTAAAGGAAGCCATGTCATATCAGATCCATACAATTCCATGTCTACTGAGATAAATAGGTACGTAGATAGATATATAGACAGCCAGGCAGGCAGATAGATAGAGATAATCTCAAGACATTATTTAACCATAATGGTGTAATATATTCCTGGATCTTCTCACATGTAGCAACTTTGTGGCTACTCTCAATAGATCGATAGCTTCATCTGTAACAAAAAATAATGTTGAATTCAACTGACTAACATTTCTTGTTAATGTATATTTATTAGGAAGCTAAAATGCACTATTTGTCAATAAATTTTTATATAACCACACTTTGTGAATAATAATATGTTCAATACATGTTTTTAAATTTCTACTCAGGAAATACTAATAATGCATTGTTACAAGCAGCTACTAAAAATTAGAAAGATAGATCTTCACAATACAGTTGAAATATGTGAAAATTACAAATAAGATTATCAGTTAGACATTATATTATTCTAATAAAACTAAATTTCTTCAAAGAATATGTAAAATTTTGAATAAGGATATAATAAAAAATATGTGTATATCTATTTAAAGACACATATTTCAAGTTTACTTACATATGAACTTATCATCACTGATGACAAGTTTTGTGAAACACAGAAACAGTTATTTTTTCTCAGTTTGTGAGAAAACTTATAAGTTAATTATTGCAAGTGAATCATAAGCATTATTGTCCAAAACATTGGGGTAAAGGGTCATTACCCTACATTTAAGATTTGTTTGATAAGTCACTGAGACAATTAACATGTGGGAAATCTAAATGTAATAGCCTGTATTTTTTAAAATGAAGAACTTATACTCATTATAACATGAAATGTCTTTTCAGTAATTTAAATGTTTCTTCCTGAATTTTTCTAAAACAATAATAATTACTATATTCATGAGAAAAACTTGATATAGCATAATTCCTTAGAAAGCAAGCCTATTTCATTGCTTCTGTAACACTGGAGTTGCAAAGAGGTTTCAGCACATCTTTCAACCTTTCATCTAGATTTCATGCATGTCGTTAATTTTTTATGGACATATAGCTGGAGAGTGTCATTTTGCTTTCCTAAGACATTATTATGCATATAGGGAAGGAAATTGACAAGGAAGATGCTGCTAATATTCACGTAACATTTTACAGTATGCAAAAGTACTGATACAACTCCTCGAGATGATAGAGGGGGTAGATATATTTTATAGATGCAGAAATAGAGGCTTCCAGTGGGCAGGTGACATATGAGCGGTTATGGAGCTAGCATGGAGACTGTCAGCTCGCTGAGGGCAGGACAGTGACTGGAATGTCTTAGGGGCTCTGAATATGTATTAAACAAATTAGTTGATTAAATTTGGTCTTTTACAAGTCCAGCGCTTTCTTGTAACTAAAGTAATACTGTGATGTTGTTTACATATTTTAACAAATAGAGCCCATAATCAATTTGTGGGGCTCAGAATAAATGACAGAAAAAAAGCAAAATAAAACAAAAGGCTGCTCGAGGGCCTCTTTGTTCCTGCTTTGAGGATACTGGCTTATCATTGTTCTCTATATTTCCCAATTGTTCAGTTGTTAATCAGTTTAGGAGACTCCCAGTCTACAGGATTTTGAAAAACATATGTTCCTAACAGAGCAATCCTGACTATATTCATATTTTTTAAAAGACTTCTTCAGAATATTTTTTTTGGTATGCTTTTGTTGTCAGGAGAAAAACAGATGAGATAAAACATTGCCAGTTGAGCCCTCAAGTCTGGACACAAAAAAACAGAGCCCTTGAGTTGTAGTTCATAGCAACTAGACACAAATTTAACAAAATGTAGAGTCTCTTCTTTAGAACTCTAATGGCGAGGCTGGAGGCAGGAATAAGATGCATCCTCTGGCTTTCATCCCACCAAAAGTACCTAAACTACTTTGGTTTTATCTTACGTGGTCCAACAAGGCCTGACAAACTGTGCTGCAGTACTAGAAGCATCTCCCGGGCAATGATGCGTACAGACAGAGGGATTTTTTAGTCAATTGCAGGAATTAGGCTTTAACGCTTTATACTAAAAGACTTCATACCCCAGATAGCTGTCTGCTATCCACTGAATCTTGGCAGGCAACAAGACTGCTGACGCTGAAACCGGGAAGCTATGTTAAGCAGATTTTCGTGAATGTACAGAATGCTTTATTTGTAAAGCTACTTTTCTTTATAACAATTCAAAATGCTTTTTTTCTTTTTTTAATCTCTTCTTTGGTCAACTCTCAGTCTTTATCAAAATTCCTTTCCAAAAATGTCATTAAAGAGCCACAGAAGAGAATAAATGCTCACCTCATCAAAGTCAATGATTTTTGAAAAGAATAATTCTAAACATGTCAATTTGAAAGATTAAAAATGATCATGGTCTTTTAAAAAACTCTAAGACATACAGAAAGACATTAAATACTTTACCATTATTTGGAAGTTCTAGAGGGTTACAGACATCATTTTTGGTTCTAGCTTTCACCGAAGAGATGAGTTTTGCAACGAGGAATGCAGAGATGGGCTGCACTAACAGAGAGGTGAGGTTCGATCTGCTTTGTCTAAAGCTTCCATCTGTATTCAAAAGTGAAAGGAATAGAATCATTAAACAGAAATTTAAAACACTTGAAGAGAAGTTCTCTTTAATAAGTTTTTAAATTATGAATGGTAAGTTTATGCTCATTCATTTATTTACTCCTTAGTTATACACTGTTCATTAAAAACAATTTGAGGCACTTCATAACAATTTAGTCCAAATACAATTGAATACCCTAGTTAAAGATGGCAGATTGTACACATCCACTTACCTTCATTGTTCCATAAAACTCCACTAAAATAACAACAAAGGAATAAAAAAAGGATAAATGCACAGGGGCCAAGAGAATAGGCAAGAATAAAGATTCTAGAAGTTGGAAAGTAGGTAAGTAAATTTCAGATGACATAACAGACCTGAGGAGACCAAAACCTAAGTCCACAGTGGAGAAGCTGGAAAGCAACACAGTTTGTGTGACAGAACCCAAAAAGGCATAGGAATTGTCAATACCACTTCCTATTAAAGTAGAGGTGAAGATGAAGCTGGAAACAGGAGGATTTAAGGAAATCCTGATTGTGAAGGGGTCTGTCCTCCTGAATCCTACACCTAGACAATATGGGTGCCTGTTCTTTCCTCACTCCAGCAGAAAACTTAAAGTGAGGCATTGAATAGGGAGATACCAGATGCACAGAAACATATCATACTTAAAACAGGATGGTGTTATGAGTGCCAACACTCTTCACTCAGGTGTTTTACTGTCTTGGTGCCCAGAATCCTTCCCTCCAGGTAGGGCAATAGAAGATTGACTGGCAGCAGATATGATGATGTCAATAGAAAACTATCTAAAAATACTGACAATCAAGTCTATCAATAAAACACTTCACCCAAGACATCCTACGTTAAAATCCATCAGTCAATAAATCCCGCCCATATACTGAACTTCAAATCAACTTAATTTTGCCATTGTTAAGTAGCAGGTCTCAGGCAAGGGCAGTCCTAGGGTGTCCCCTGTGCAGCAGACTAGTGAGGATGAAAGCACGAGGTTGGCAGGCTCAGGAGGGTGGTCTCCAGGAAGAAAAAATTAATGGGAATACCAGATGCATGGTAATATATTGAGAGAATATTTACAGTAAGATCAGAGAATTAGGACCTGAAGAGTTTCTAGATACACAGAAATTTATAAAGTGAGACAATTATTAGCTTAAAGGGATCAAAATTGTGCAAAAAATAAATGTAATTATCAAACAATGTGAATATTTACATAATCATAAGAGGACAAGTAATGACTGCTGGTTCAACAAAAAATTGATTTGTTTAGGAAAAATGAAAAGGGCATAAATCAGGCAGTGGTATACATAGAGACTTGTGAAAGTTAAATCTTTATCTTTTAAAATGGTAAGTCAATATAATGGATAAAACTGAAAAACGGTGAAGTAAACTCAAACATGTTACTGAGAGACAGGGAGGTAAATATAAAAAAGTAGGTAGCAACCAAAGATGTTAAAATCAATTGAGTGTTTGTCCTGGGGAGATAAAGAGAGGAAAGTGGAGATAGAGGGACAGGTGGGAGAAGGTGACATTTCTATAAATTAAGCCTCATTGAAATATTTGACTATTTAAATGAAATACATTTATCTATAACTTTGAAAAACAAAAATTAAATAAGAATAAGGAGAGAAAACAATTATGATAAAAAAAGTAAAAGAAAAATACACAAATATTCATTGAATAAAGAGGATGGAGAGAATACACTAAACTGTGCTTGAGGAAATAACTAAAAAAGTATTTATTCAGTTTACATATTTTTACTGGCTCAGAAAAGGAACTATACAATGGAATGATCCTATCAGGCAGCCAATAATGTTTTAAAATGCAGTGCTATATTTTTCAGAACTTTTATTAGGGAAAATAATTGCTAACGGTTTTCTTACAATTTAATTTGATAGGACCTCAGGGGTTGCAGAGCTCAATGATACTAGTATCCAGGCTACAGGAGGCAGATTATAATGAGAAAATATGTTACAGAAGTGTTTCCTTAATTTATCATCTGGAAAATCATAAGACTATAAAATTATATTTAGCTTAGGCCTGTGGCAGCCATGGAAGTCATGGCCTTGAAGAAAAAATAATAAAGATTTAAGCTTAGAATCTGCTTTGTTATATAAGCACAGTGTTAGTATCATAATTTCATAATGAATTATAGATATAATTTTGTATGTTTATATAGATATATATGACAGTGCATTCTGACTACAGTGTAGTTCATTGTTTCACAACCATTTTCATGTTATGGTACCACAACTGGCAATATGATTTGCAGGGCCCAGAACAAAATGACAACGTGGGAGGTCTTGTTCAAAAAGTATGAAATTTCAACATAACAATAGCACAGCATTAAATCAACTGTGGGGTCCTTCTGAGAGGGGGCTCTGTGAAACTGCACAGGTGACAGACATGCCCACATAACGGATGCTAACAGTCAGTCATATAGCCTGCTGATATAAACTGAAGAAAATTTTCAGCAGACCACAAGGGGGCTGCTCTTAGCCAAAAGTGACCAGTGCCATCTCCTGCTGATCCAGCTGCATCTTAGGCCAAAGTGATTCATATCTGAAAGCACAGACAATTCCTGGACACACTGGCTGGGAAGCTATGGGATGGCCATCTGCTTTTCCCAGCATGTATTTTCTCCCTCAGCCATTACCTTTGGAGCTTTTAGTGTGCGTGGGAAAATGAAATAGTATTGACGTGCGATGTGCAGTCTATTACTCTGAAGGTTTCATGAATGTTGGGTACTAAAACATTTCCAGTAAAAGTGAAACTTCTTAAAATGCTGTATGAATTCACCTCCTCCCAATTCAACTAATTAACTCTTTAGCTTGTCATTCAAGATCTTTCACATTCTCAAACCTTGAATTTCCAACATTATTTCCTGTCATTCTTCCTCATACATGGTATGCTAAAACTTAAGTTGTCCTCTTACATACTCTGATTTACATCCTCCATGTTGTTGCTTCAGCCATTCCTTCCGCTTTGCTTATTCTTCTCATGCATCACATATCTAAAGTATTCACTTCCTTCAAAGCCCAACACAAAAGGCATTTTGTACATGAAGCTCAGCTCTATGTGATATACCTGCATCTTTTTTGCAATGATTGCCATTTTTAATTAATATCCTCACTGTGTAAAAGCACTTTTTCCCCCTTTAAATTCTAAATTCTTCAAAGCCAAGGACCAAGTCATCTGTATCATTGCATGCTGTGCAATGCGTAGCTCATTGTCAGAAACATAACAGGAGCTCAATAATTAAGGGAAAAACAAACGAATCAACAATTGTTTGCAAAATACTCCCAATGCCTCTGTCTTACTGTTTTCTGAATGCCTACAAAATGGAGCTAGGGTACGACTGAGGAGTGAGTTATAATTCTATGCTTGCTAAACAGTTATGCCTTCTGCCCAGCTAACTACTACCCTCCCCTAGCAGATATATTAAAGGAACCTTCAAAACTCATCTATCTCCAACAATTCACTGATTAACCTTGCTCTAAAATTATCTTTTGTAGGTTAAAAACAGTATTTCAATAAATAAAATCATCCTTAAGGTGTATTTATCTGTTAATAAAAAATCGATAATGATATTTCATTTTTCTCTCTAGAATGCTCTATAAAGCATATGAAATAATGCATTTAATAGTTAAATGAGAGTGAACCCTAAACCATAATTGAACATACCCAGATCTTTGATTTTTTGTGCTGCATGACTAACAGACTTGCATTAGTTTTGAAATATCTGAAGTAAGTGGTTCATTAATTTTTCACCTTCAGCTTAATGGAAATTTGACAAACAGTTCACTTCTGAAAGCAGATACTAAAAGCAGGACTTTACAGGACACAAAGATTAAATTATAGACAGAAGTGGTGGGTTTTTTTGTTTTTTTGTTTTAAGTCCATCTATTGAAAAAGAGAGAAGAATTTCATTTTCTTGCATTATTAAGAAACTTTGAATAAAACCAAACACATGTACCATTTTTATTCAGTGATGTTTTAAAGCACATTTATTAATTATAAGAATCTATTAGATATGAGACGGAAATTAGGTGGATTATGTGCCTTGATACAAAGAATACCATGCAGAAAAGACTGTGACATTACATTTTAGCATTCTGACTTTTAGATTGCTACAGCATTTATATCCTGTCCTGTACATTGTTTATGTTCAATAAAGACTGATTGACACCAACTTTTATTTTAGTAGATAGCTAATTCTCTCTTCATTTTATGTACTCTTTGGAATCCAAATAAAGACTCAAATAGATTTATTATATCAATAATTCAATCCCAGATATAATGCCACGCACATACAGTATAATGAGGAAATTGAATACACAGAGTCTTAAGACTGTTTCTATCATTGACTCACTGTTTAAAATGTAACAAATAATTTCAGTATGATAATATTGTTATCCCCTCTACTACTCCTGAACTACTAAGGTGACACTAAAGGATCTTCATTATGCTAAGTTACTGAAATAAAAATAGTATAATAGCTCAGAGACCTAGAGTCTGAATTACAGTGGATAAAATTTAGAAGAAATGAAGTTAAAAATAAGGACAGGCCAGGTGGCTCACACCTGTAATCCTAGCACTCTGGGAGGTTGAGGTGGGTGGATCGCTCAAGGTCAGGAGTTCGAGGTGGGCCTGAGCAAGAGAGACATCCCGTCTCTACTAAAAAATAGAAAGAAATGATCTGGATAACTAAAAAAATATATATATATATAGAAAAAATTAGCCGGGCATGGTGGCGCATGCCTGTATTCCCAGCTACTCGAGAGGCTGAGGCAGGAGGATTGCTTGAGCCCAGGAGTTTGAGGTTGCTGTGAGCTAGGCTGACGTCATGGCACTCTAGCCCGGCAACAAAGCGAGACGCTGTCTCAAAAAAAAAAAAAAAAAGGACAATGCTTTCTAATTGTACATATTTAATTTTACATTATGCTTTGTCAAACTGTTGCCCATTTCAATCACATCTGGTTATGTATGTAAATAAAATATGAATGCTCTATTAATTGCCAACACTTTTTAATTAATTTAGTTTGTGATAAGATGGAATACTTTTAAACCCACTTGAAAAGTCAGTGTATACAAGTGCCAATTACCTAAAACAGTACTGGGGAAGATAAACCTTTATAGAATAGAAATCTCAGGTACTGGTAGCCTCAGAATTAAGGCACTAAGATGTTAGATAAGGTAAAGAATGTGCAGGTTAAATAAAAAAAGGACCTGTGTGGATGGATGATGATCGTGCCACAATTGAGGAGAATAGTACAACTTCTGAATTTAGGGATACGTATAACTTAGCCCTCTGCATCTGACTCTGTGTGTGTGCGTGTGTGTGTGTGCATAAACATGAGATCCTTGCTACTCAATGTAAGCATAGATCATAGATCCTTTCTATTTAATGTGTAGTCCTTGGACAACCAGCAAGTGCATGATCTGGGAACTCATTAGAAATGCAGAATCGTAGGCCCCACCTCAGATCTTCCAAATCAGCATCTGTGGTCTAACAAGATCCCCAGGTAATTCATGCATACATTTCATAAGAACTGGCCTAAATCATTATGCAATCATCTCTCTCTGTATCTGCTGGAGAGTGGTTCCAGGAGCTCCCACAAATAACAAAATCTGCACATGCTCATTGCACACTCATCTTCCTTATATGAAATGGCCTAGTATTTGCATATAACCTACACACAGCCTCTTGTATACTTTAAATCATCTCTAGATTACTTATAACACCTAATATAATGCCTACACATCACTTCATTTGCACGATTCAACATAGTGCTTGTTGCAGGGCACATTCCAGTTTTGCTTTATGGAAGTTTGTGGAATTTTTTTTTTTCTGAATATTTCTGATCCACAGTTAGTTGAATCCATGGATGTGGAACTCATGGAAGGCTAACTACATTTTTCCAGCACAATTTAGGTAATTTTCACAGCAGTAAATACACAAAAAGTGAGACAAAAAGATCAAACCTGTGTTTGTTCACCTTCTCCAAAATTAAAAATGACAAACCTTTAACTGAATAAATAAACCCCAAATCATTAGTTCTCCCAGAGAGACTCCTTCAAAATGGGTAACACCTCTGCTCACAAGCTATTTCTTAATAATAAAGATAAAATGGACTCAGAGCATTTTGTTTTGTTTTTTCTCCTTTCCTCAAAAATAAATTTTGTGATTTAAAGATAAAGAGTGTATGCATAATGCTTTATTTCAGCTCTGAATATATATCACAAGAGTTAACTGATTTATTTTTTTCTTTTCTTGGTTTTCAACTATTATAATTCATTATCATAAAAGACTGACAAACTAAAAGCATAAATACTGCCCAATTACTGGAGAATCAAATAATCAGAGAGCTGAAAAAGCAGATATTTTAAAATACATTTTGTGCTGCACTTTTATGAAAAAGACCCAAATATCAAATGAGCAAGTTGATAGCAGTGATACTATCCCACGTTATTTGACTGGACTTTCTCCAGAGGACTGGCGCTTTGACAGAAATCAGACCATTAAATAACTGGCATAAATGTTTTTTCATTTTTATTCCAGTCCACTAAATTTACAGTTATTTTCCTGAAATGACCAGTACACTAAATTGGCTAGTCATTTTGTTGTCCTTGTGAATACAGCTGATCCTTTATTATTGCAGAGTCTTATAGCGCATTGGTTATATTAATAAATATCACCATCTTCCACTAAGCTAGTCAAAGACAGCAGTGTGTTGTTTAGATTACTATTCAAAATGAAAACTTAACACTTAAAAACACTTTGTGCTGTTCATTCTTCTCAGAGTAAAAAGTAGGAGCTCAGTCAATTTTTTTGATGAATGAATATACCAATGATTAAATGAATAGTTTTGCTCTGTCTAGTCATAAGCCTAAAACCCATGACTTATGATATAAAATTTGAAATCACGAAATAATAAAAATGAAGACAGAGATGGTCACATCTTCTCATTTCATTGGTCCACTCTTAAGCAAAAGCATCCTGCCATGTTCCTTAGTAAATACCATAACATTTTCGTGCTTAATTAATATGTTATAAAAAACAGTCATATTTGCATCTATATAAGGGAGTAGAAAGTAACATACTCATTTCCAAAGCAAAATAAATGTGCATTCTAGTATCAAAAGGATGTGAGATTATGCAGTGTATAATTTTATTTGAAACAAGTAGAACATAGGAAAAATCTTTGTGAATATTAACTTGGGCTTTCCCTTTCCAGTTAATTCATTCATAGATATTGATTATGAATATCACACAGGCTTCAAAAGAGTTAGACAACTTTTCCCACAATTAAAAATTTCTTTCTTTTATGTTTACAGATAAAGACTGAAGATTTATATTGGTAAAGTGAAATTATTT
This sequence comes from Avahi laniger, assembly GCA_963575035.1. NCBI lineage: Eukaryota > Metazoa > Chordata > Mammalia > Primates > Indriidae > Avahi > Avahi laniger. The sequence continues at coordinate 29,639 of CAUYSK010043247.1, forward strand.
AGGGACAGAGGACCATAATACATAAATTACTATCATTCTCTTCCTACAATCAAATATGCTTAGATAGGTGTAAAATTGTGGCTATGCAGCATAGGAATTTGTTCTACATTAGATAAATATTCAATGAAAGAATTTTTATTATTATGTGAAAACGTTTTTTTGTTTGTTTTTGAGACAGGGTCTTGCTCTGTCGCCCCATTAGAGTGCAGTGACATCATCACAGCTCGCTGTAACCTCAAACTCCTGGGCTCAAGCAATCCTCCTGCCTCAGTCTCCTGAGTAGCTAGGACTACAAGCACGCACAACCATGCCCAGCTAATTTTTTTCTTTTTTTGGAAGAGATGGGGTCTTGCTCTTACTCAAGCTGGTCTTGAACTCCCAACCTTAAGCAATCCTCCCACCTTGGCCTCCCAGCATTAAAACGTTTTGATTAATATGCAATTAAACAAGGTACTATGCTGGATTTTAGCCATTATACAGGACATAAAAATGATGCTTACTTTATATGCTAGTTGAAATCTGGTGTGTCCTATAATTGAATTATTAATATTATTTACAGAATTAGGAGCATATGTATTTTCATACTTACTTTAAATGGTTTCCATTACTTTAGCACACATTGACATAGTTACTTCAAAACAAAGCTCTATCCTGTGTTTTCAGGTAGAAGATGGTAATCATTAATAATACGTTCTCTAAGAGGTTGTGTAGTCTAATCCTTTCTGCTTAAGAAATGGGAATTTTTTTGGTGAAGGGTTTTATCTCCCTGAGTTTATATTAATACATTTGTCATTTTACGTGACAATTTAGATTTATAATAGCAATGGTAATATTCAGATATTGACAAATGTTTTCTTAATTCTATTTCAGATGAGTAATTGGATATATGAGAACTGATTTCCTATTCCATATAACTCTAAAAGTCTCTATTCTTTTATATTCATCATTTGTCTACTCCAGGACTATTACATTCCCTAAAGCATTCCAAAAACATGAACATTTGGAGACAGTCATAAACTATATCATAAGGAAAAAGAAACTGAAAGGCAGATAAAATATCTAGTTTGGTTTTTACTTCGAGGAAAATAGTCTAGATTCATAACTGGAATAATTGGCCATCTGCACATTACATGTAATATAAACAAAGTAATCCTCTTCAGAGACATTCCCCTGAGAAGCCTCCCATCTCAAACTTGAAGGGTATAAACGTTGGAATGATTTGCAAAATTTCTAGTTTTAAAAAAAGTGTAGCTTGCATTTTTTAAAAGACAGCAAATAAACTGTGTGGATGTGTTTTGTTTTTGTTTTTGTTGTAAAAGTATGCAACCATTAATTTACAATAAAATTCTTCATACCAGATTGTAATGAGAACACATTACATTATTTTATGAAATTGATTAAATGAACAGATAGAAGACCAATACTTTATTTTTGGATTCACTTATTTTTTAGGTAATAAAAGTAGAAAATAATTAACCCTGGCTTCCCTGATACAGATGTTGGAATAAATGAGCTAGCACATATGAAATATTTCTCAGCTCTTCACAGTTTCTTGTGTATTTTCTGTTGAACACATTGGCACAAGAAATGGACACTGGCCTAGACTAGAGTTCAGAGATCAATACCTGGACTTTGCCTCTAAGAAGTGACTCTGGGATAGTTTTTCACTTCTTCTGGGGCCTTAAACCCATCATGTATACAATGTATTCTTGACATTAATTTAGTAGACATCTTTCCATCCTGATATTAAAGAAGCATTTTATATTTACATGCTTATATCTAAATTCAAGGTGAATGTCGTACTGTTGTCATAGAAATGTCCCTCATGTTTAGAATGAGAAACATGAAAGATTTTAGTTAATTCTCCTCCTGGTTTATCATTTTTCTTGCAATATTATTGAAATTATTTTTACTATAAATCATACATAGAATTGTGACCTGCAAAATAACACTATAGTTTCTTGCCGTAGAAATGATATGTACTAAAGAAGACATACTTTTAAAAAATGGATACTTTTAAACACTTGTCATGGAAAAAATCCCCTCAGCTAATAAGCCACAGAGTCATCATTGAAAAGTGCCTGTATCTGTACCCAAAAGTTCAGTCGGAAATATTCTATTATTAATTCTTCCTCTGAATTTATACACAGGAGGATTTTCTTAAAGCAAAGCTCTATAATGTGGTGAAAGTAATTTGGTAACTTTTTGGGGGTTATGTTTCCTCAAAGTACATTATGAAATGCGACCCAGATTCACATCCCTCCCCCAAAAAAGACCCAGGATAAAAGTCTAAGGTAATGCTTTACCTATTTTCTTACTAAGGAAATATTTTTTTAGTGTATTGAAAGGTTATTTCGCTAAATAATGTCTTCTCTGAAGTCACAGAAAAGGCTGTAATGGCACAGTGGGCCATGGCCGTGCTGAGCAGAGTATAACAGTCCTGTTAATAAGCTGGGTGTTCTTAAAGGATAGGAATGGTGTCCTTTAGTTCCTGGGGGTAGGACTTCAAACAGCACCATGTACAGTCATATTTTAAAAGCTTTTCCATGATAATGGAGCTTGAACAAAAGTAAAGATTATTTACATTGGTCTAAGTTTTCTTTTTGGCACCTTCATTTCATCTTCATAACAAACCAATGATGTTATATTACACCTGAAGCTACATTTGAACACCCTTTTGTGTCACTCTTAGTCAATAATGTGACTGTTTCTTAGAACAGATAGGAAATGAGCGGGATCTTAAATAACCAGAAAAGAAAAAAAGCCTAAGGAGTCATTCCAGAGAAAGAACAGAATCTGTCTGGCAACTCCATTTAATTGTATTGTTGTGGCAATTGGGATAGGATCAGGGAGCAGAGCAGAAGAGCTGAGAGACAATATGAAAATCCAAAACACCCAGCTTCATGATTGGAACTATTTAATTAACGAAAGGGGCACAGAGTGGCCAGAAATTTCAAGGTCCTTGACCAGGGAAAGAAATGAACCAGCAAGGCAAAGAGGCTTCAGCAGGCCTGAAGGGACCAGGAGCCCCAGATAAAGAAGAACAGATATCTGAGGTAAAGAACGGGTAAAAAATATATTGCTAATGAGTAAGTGTCCCAACAGTGTCTCACGAATGGTTAGTGTTCAGCATGTCAGAACCTGGCTCCAAAAAGCAAGTTTTCTTGTTTACTTACAGAAAAACAAGAGGTGCTTTTAAAGTAGTGGCTAGAGTCCTAAAAACCAATTAACAGAACTCTCCTCATTAGCTACATCTGGTGTAGAATGATCCTGGCTTTGACAGGATTTCCCATATATGTTTCAAACTAAAAAGAAAATGACTATAGGAGAGATGATTCCAGGCAAAAGGATCAAAATGATGAATGATCTGTGGTACAAAAATAAAGGTGCGAAAAGGGAGTGGCAAATAGCCAAGGTTACCTGGAGATTACCACATATGTTGTTGATTAGGACTAGAATTAGAGAGTCTTTATTGTGGTGGTTTTATATATTAGATTAAGAAATGTGGAGAACATTAAATCAGTACTGGAGCACTTTCATAAGGTTTTAAGCAGAGAATTGGTACCATGAAGGTGGATTTTAGAAATATTGATCTGACTGATTTGCAGAAAGAACAAAACTGGAAAAGAGAATATAATGAAAGCAGTAAAAATAAATCCCATTTGTGTGAGGCTCAGAGCTTAGTACTTGGCATATATTATCTCATTCCATTCCATTGCTACTTTATATATGAATATACAACTTTTCAAACTAATTATTGTTATCTCCATTTTATAGAAATAACTCTAAAATGCAGAAACTTTGAGATGCTCAGAGTCATATGGCTGGTAAGCAACTGAAGTGAGCTTAAAGCCTACTTCTTTTAGACTCCAAAATTAAGATCCTGATGTCAATACTGTTAGATGCTATTGCAGTTCCTCAACAAGAAGTAATATCTCCGTGAGCTAGAATGTTTCAGGATGCAGAAAGGTGAAAAGCCTGGAAAAAAAGAAAATTGTCAAGACTTGGCAATCCATTGAACAGAGTAGTGGCAATGAGGTAACAGAATAAACAATTAAGGTTTCAATCCCGGCTGAGCGAAAGAATAAGAGTCATATTTATTAACAGCACAGATTCAGTAGGAAAACTGTCCTGAAGGTAAAGAAGAGTCAGAATATTTTAAATAATTATATTTAGTATTTGACTTCATTAGACAATTATTATTAAAATTTCTGTAAGATAGAAAGTCCTGACTTGTTCACACAGAACACTTCTGCATACAAAGTTTTGACTTGTATTGCTTGGTCATAGTCCACACATTATAGTTAACCCTGTTGGCTGTTTTCTGAACTTTGCAAATGCCTACACAATGACATTCCTTAAATTGCAGTTTCTCAGGCCATAAAGTGAGAACAAAAGCTGCCTAATACTCAGCTTATAGCAAAGCTTAAGGATTAATGAGAATGCTCACAAACTGCTTTGAGCTCCGCAGAACAGGTACGCTATAAAAGAGCCATATTACTCCAGTGACAGATACTATCCATAAATTGTCCAACAGAACTGAAAAAAAATCCAATCTCTTTTGCTCCTTGTGATAAGGCATATTGTCCTGTGCTATCACTTCTTTTCATTTCTTTTGAAGTTCCCACTGGAAAAAAATAAAAATTTCTGTTATATGCCTAACTTGTGACGTGTACTAAGATACACAAATCAAACCGATAATAAAACAGTCTATGCTCACTTTCTCATGGTACCTTTGGTATAAAATGAACTAGAGTGACACACGTGCAAGGTGGCTTCAAAGAAAATATAAATCATATAAAAGTTGCATGGTTATTTTTAGAATGTGCTATGTTAAAGGTGAATTCATTTTTCAATACAAAAGAAGACAGCAACCATTTTCTGAAGGCATTCGGGATTTATGTGAACTTTTCAAAGATTTCAAAATTATTTCAAGCTTCAATAAAAATATCAATGATCTGCTAGATTTATAAGAACTTACATTATATCTATACAGCCTATACTGAACTAATACTGGTATTAAGACTAAATAGTTCTCCATAAGCAATAAGAAATTGTAAAAATATTAACCAATGTTAAACTAATGTCCTAGCATTATATAAAGGTTCAACAATCTAAATCTGCATTTTAGTTATCAATAAGCAATACACAGAAATTTTAAATATAGCTACAACAAACTTCTATACATAGAGCTCGAGGCTAATCTTATATGTTGAACAATTTATGTAATACGAGGTGGGGAGAATTCAGTGAAGAAATATTTAGGTTATTAAATATGAAATGTCCAATTCCCTTAAGTACTAAGTTTGACAGTTGATATCTTGGACATTTCATTTTCACACTTCTTATTTTATTTGTATTGTGAAGGCACATCCTCATTCTTTCAAATGCATGGTTTGGCTTGTGATTATCTTTCAAAGCTTTTTTTAGAGCAATTTTTGTGAAACCATGGATAAGTCAAAAATTCGTGTTATGTACACATATAGTTTTATCGTGGAACCAATACAGCCAGACAGTTCAAAATATCAACAAAGTGTTTGGGAAGGATGTGGTTAATGAACACAGAGTACATAGATGATTTCAGAAGTTCCATTCCGGTGATTTCAATCTTGAAAATGAGCCACGTGGGTGACCTGAGACCAAGGTGGATAATGATGAGCTGAAAGTTGTAGTGGAGGCAAATCCATCCCAAGCTACGCATGAACTAGCAGCAAGGTTACTCTTCCAACACTACTGGACCATTTGAAACAAAGAGACAATGTAAAGAAGCCGGACTGCTAGGTTCCACATGAATTAAATGAATATCAGAAGAGAAATCGTCTCCCCGCTTGCCTTTCTTTGCTGTCACGACATAAAGGTGAACTATTTCTACACCGTATTGGTATGTATGATGAAAAATGGATTCTTTTTGACAATCACAAGCATTCAGCACAATGGGTGAATAAGGATGAAGTGCCAAAGCACAGTCCAAAACCTAATATTCATCAAAAAAAGCTAATGGTGTCTGTTTGGTGCTCCAGCGCTGGTATTGACCACTATAGTTTCATGAAACCTGATCCATCAATTACAGTGGATGTCTACTGCAACCAATTGGACAAAATGATGAGAATGCTTGCAATTAAGCAGCCAAGACTGGTCAATAGAGACAGGTGACTCCTCTTGCAAGACAATGCTTGACCACATGTTGCAAAAACAATACTGCTCAAACTACAGAAGCTGGCCTTGGAAACTCTGTCATCCACTGTATTCACCAGACCTTGCACCAGCAGACTACCAGTTCTTTCAGGCTTTGGACCATTTCTTGCAAGGAAAAATATTCAATTTTCAACAAACTGTGGAAAATGCCTTTGGCAATTTCATCATTGCTGGCATAAACAAGCTACCATTAAGATGGCAAAACTTTGCCAATAGTTTAGGAACATACGTTGATTAATTGTACTGCTTCTTGTTTGAGATACAACAAACTAAACTTTCGATTTGAAATTGGACATCTCATATTTAATGATCTAATAATAATGTGTAGAGAAAAAAAGTTACTTATTCACTGAGCCTACCTTTAGATAACAGAGATATAAGATGCAAGTTAAAATAATATCATCTAACTTATTGTACTGATTTTAGCTGGAACACAAACTAGAGTTATGTGTAATTTAGTTAAAACACGAACAAGAATTAGAACAAAAAGATGAAATATTCCTTTTAATAGTGAGATTGAAATCCCTAAGTTCTGTACTGAACACTTTCAATTAGAGCATATTTTGAAATAATGCCATAGACTTTTAAACATTCTTCATTGCTTTTGAGTTTCCAAGTTAACAAACATATATGTTAACATATACATATATAAGCATATATACATGTACACATATACATGCATAACTCAAAGAAGAAAAAACCTTTATAATTTTTATAAAATATTCAGGTTAATTACTGGAAAACGGCGAGACTTAGAAAGGTGGTTCTTAAAACATAATTCAAAAACCAAACAATATAAAATCAGAAAATTAAAGGTGAAGAAATACATAGAATAATAATCTGTATTTCTCTTTGGAGAGTGGCAGGGTTTCTTAATTTTTCATTATTTAAGTAAATTACATGGTTCTATTTTTACTATAAAAACAGGAACATTGCAAATAGAGCTAAAGTTTATTTTGACCATATTCCACATTCAGTATCCCACACTACCCAGAGGCACTCTTACCAATATAATCTTTCCTAAACTTTATATTCTTTTCATACATCCAAATTTTTAAAATAATTGTGTAATATTACTTTTTCATTTTCTTTTACTTAAATGATGTTAATAGGCATAGTACTCTGTAGCATTTCATTGTCACTCAGCAAAGATTCCTTAAGTTCTTTTCATTAAAGTTTTCAGAGATCTCTTATTCTTTTTAGATGTTGCATAGTATTCCATAATTCTTACAGTTTTCTAATATATTTGGTTGATTGTAAATTACACTATCATAATCAAAACTTCCATAAATATCCTTGTACATAACTCCACTTGCAAATGTGTGAAGGTTTCTGTAAGGTTGCTGTGAAGAAATAGATTTGGGATCAGAAAATGCTTAAAGTTTTAATTTTCACACATTTCAATAAATTGCACTCCAAAGTCAATGTGCCTCCTATTTTCTCTCTCATTAGCACTGTAGGATAAGACACATATTCTTTAGCTTCCCAAAGTCTTCCAGCAAAGGAATTGAATACATGAGGGCAGTAGATTAAGAAAGAATATGGTGTATTTGATGAAACAAAAGAGGTGAAGCATGACTAGAGTAGTGCAAAAGAAAATCACAGATTCATTTAGCGCCTTTTAGGGTATGAGACATATCTTATCTTTAAGAGCAATTTAAGTTAGGTTTCACTGTTCCCTCAGGGCATTTCTGAAAAATTAAGAAAACTTAAAAATACAAAAGTGCATAAAGAAGGAATATATATGTGTGTGTATTCTCTCTCTCTCTTTTTCATATTTCTAGGTCCAAAATTCGTAACTTTTATGTTGAAATTGACATTTTAATATATATACTTTTGCTTTTAAAATTATATAATACAAATAAAGTTAGAATCTTCTTTACCACCTTCAGTACTACTGCCCTCTCTCCATCCTTCTCCAGAAGGAACCAGTATCATCTTGTTTTCTGAAGCCCTTTTAATTCATACTCTTTATCTTAATATATAACCATAAACAATCAAAACTGCTGGATTCCAAAACATGCTGACTGGGAACAAACCAGATGAAAATAGATGCATAGAATGTGCTATCATTTATATAAATCTTAAAAATTAACAAGAAACACTACAAGTTTTACGCAGAGCATCATGATGAGCTTTGGGGTTTTGAAAATTTATTCATAATATATCAGAAAATGGATTAGGAATTTGTAAGAGAGGAAGCAGTAAGATCAGTTGGGAGGAGACTATAATTGCCCCAGAGAGAATTAATGTTGGTTTTGACCACAGTGGAGATAAATGAGACAGAAAAAAATGGAAATAATCGAGACTTATTTAGGAGGTCAACAAGACTGATTGAAAAGGTGCAAGAGTTGAGAGAGGTAGGAGTCTAGGAAACTTTTGGATTGAGAGTGCTGGTCGAATTAGCCTCATACTCAACATGCTTAGGTAACACTGAGCTGACTCCTCAATCCCACCCCCAACAATCCCTCAGATATCTTTTCATTTAAGTTTTCAGAGATCTCTTATTCTTTTTAGATGTTGCATAGTATTACATAATTCTTGTAGTTTTCTAATATATTTGATTGATTGTAAATTATGCTACTGTAATCAAAACTTCCATAAATATCCTTGTACATAACTCTGCTTTCAAATGTGTGAAGGTTTCTGTAAGGTTGCTGTGAAGAAGTAGATTTGGGGTCAGAAAATAGCATAAGAGGGTTTCTGTCTTGCTGGTAACAAACAGGAGTAGGTGTTCTAGTGGGTGTTTCCAGTGACTGGGCATTTTGCTCTTCTGAAGTGGAATGAAATCTTTAAGAAAATATACTGTAATAACTAAACAATTCTCTCATTTCAGTATTATGCAGCAAAGAATTTTTCTTTTTGTTTTTTTTCAAATGATCTTTTATTGGACACCTCCCATATTCTAGCTTTATGCCAAAGGTATAGTAGTGAACACTGAAGTCAAGCTGCATGCTGTCAACTAATCAGGTAGTTTCTTTAAGTATACGATACAACAAAGGGTTTGGAAATTTTGGGGATGCTAAAAATGTTGACTCTCTAAATCTGGGAGATGATTACACAGGTATAAACATGAAATGTCTAGTGATCCTTACACTTCAAATTGGTGTCCTTTATGCTCTTCATTAAATGCATGGTTTAAAAAAAAAAGTGAAAAAAATTGAGTCAGAAAAGAAATGTTCCATATTAACACAGAAAAATAGTTAATACGTGAATATAATGGGTATTACAAGTCCATGGTTCTACAAACTCCAATCTACAAATCTAAGAATTTGTACAACACTATACAAAAGTATGAATTCAGTAGCATGAGGAACATTAAGCAATATTTAGGAATGGATGAAAGTAAGTTGAGTTACTTCAATGTTTTCCTACCTGAGAAAGCATGTATAAAAATAAATACATTTAGAAGATATTCCTACAGGAAAAGATTAAAGAAGTGCTAGTCATTTAGTCTGGAAAACAAGAAACCTAATATTTCTAAGGATATGAAATATAACTCAAATAGAATGATGAGCTATTCAAAGACAGAAACAGAACTATTTCAAGTTGTGAATACCAAGCAAATTCTTACCTGTCAGTGATGTGAAATCTTATTTGTGTTACCCAGGAAATTTGGCAACATGTTTTAAAATTGTTTCCTTGAGCTATGTCTGCCTTAGATTGCCAATTACTACTGTATTTGCTTATTAAATAAGTGAATTGTTTAATAAGTCCATAATTGTTTCAGAAAGAATGTAGGAAAAGAAATTCATTAATATTTGGAAGTTTCTTCATTTTCTATTTCCATAAATGTAGGGATTTAGGGTACTTAATTGTTAGAAAGACAAATGCCTTAGCAATATGCAAGGTGAGAAACAACTCCAAAAAACTACTAGAAATATTCTGTTTCTTTCGTCTATGTCTTTTACCTATTGTTAATTTTTTAAAACATGCTTCCAGAATATTTTCAAGGTTGATTCAGCAGTTTGATCCTTTCTGAGTCCTGAAAGTGGTAAAGTAACTAGAGAGTAGCATATATTCAAGAAAGGGTCACCTTCTTTCTTCAGTTATAAGCCTTAGACTATAGGAAGTGAAGTTTTTGGCCTTAAATGTCTGAAAGAGTTCAAAACCAGTCTGGCAATCTTTCAGAAACAATTATCTACCAAAACTCTTCACAGGTCTGAGCAGTCAGCATGAGATTGTTCAGGTCACTTAGCACATTCTGTTTTTGCTCACCTCAAAACCAAGGATGGACTTTTACCTTTCACAAATGTGGCTTCTCCCTGACACCCTGTCAGCTGCATAGGTGCTATCAGGAAAAGCCAGCTGCCAATTAGCTAATCATTTAGTTTTAAAATAGCAAATAATATAAAGATATGAAATTGAGTGAAAGAAATGCTTTGTCAGTAGAAATAACAAATACATGTTTATTATATTAGAAATTTTGTATGCTGAGCTTTGTATATGGGAAAGATTAAGTTGGAATATGGTTTTAGCATAGCAATAGGAGGATTATTTTGCAATGGCAACTGAGATTCAAACGTTAATTACTGTAAACCAATTGCCATAAATATTTCAACACTACATATCTGTGTGCACTCTTATAGATACATGCAATCATACTCATTTATAGTGTGTGTACATGAGTGTGAAGGTGTGAATCTATATGGAAATAGAAAGGACACGAGAAAAAAGAATTCATAAACAATCTTGTCTCTAAGTAGACCTAACATATAGATGCATAATGATGACAAAACTTATGTCATCATTGGTCCGCAATATTTTTCACCTGATCATTGAATGTCAGAGTAGCATTTCAATTATCTATGACAGACTCTATATTACTAACAGTTCATAAAGTAAAAGTCTAAAGTTGTCAACTTCCAGATACTTTTTTATCAGTTGTGTCTGTCTCAGAACTCATCACAATCCAGAACTCTTATTTCCTCAGATGCAAAATAAAGGATTAGGTTAGAGGATTACTTAAATACATTTCTATTCTAACAAATAAAATATTTTGAGTATCTCCATATATTTAGCCACAACACAGATAGTCCTAGGTTTTTGTATTATTTTCAGTTTGGGATAAAATTATCTAAAACACACTGGAAAATGTGATCACTCGTAATATAAGTCATGCTTTGTTATATGATGCAATTTTACAAATTTTTATCTAAATTATTATGATCTCTTATCCTAAAATATTAGAACAAACAGAAATGGAAATCACAGGTCACAAACTCTCATACCCATGAGAACACCTAATAACGAAGATGTATAAATGAGGGCCTTTGTAGGACTATGAGGAATGGTGGGGCCTGTGGCAACTCAAGTCCAACAATCCCAATGAAACATTCAAATTCAATTTCAAAACAACATACAGTCAATCAGACACATTTGTGGATTATATTTGGTTTCAAACTAATAATTGTGTGGTGACATACTTTTTTGTAATGAATGAGTTTCTTATTGTTTCCCATAGTAACTAAATGCTCAGGGCAAAAGTAGATTTGAGGAGCTGGTCATTTATATGGCTCTGCAACAGACATGGCTGTGGGCCAGCTATTTACATGACATGAATAATCAGGTTTTGTTTCTGGCAATGGGTTTGCAATTTTATAACAGACGGAATGGCCTGAAAAAAAAAAAAGGAAATAGCAAAGAGATTTTCTGTCTCCTCAAACCTTCTCCCACTCTTTTTGGGAACTGCATTCTGGCCTGTATCCTTGAAGCAGGTTAAGTCTTTTGTTAAAATTCCCAGGTGGTACCAGCCCCCCAGGTGGGTGGCTTTGTCTTTGGTGGAGATGGGACAATTAGAATAGTTAACCACAATAATTGCCTGAAGCCTCCCTTTAACGGCTCTCTATTTCTGCCTATGTTCAGGACATTTGTATTTTGAGATGAAAAGGTCTACCATATTTCCTCCTTTGCAAAGTAAACTGTCTTTCCTTCCTCCCCAAACCGCTTGTCCTCATTCTTCTGATTCAACTTTGTGGACAAATGGCAAAATTTTTGGCAACAATTTCTTCACCACAGTTAATGACACTCACCAACAAGAATCATATCCAGGCTGTTACAATTATTGTCATCATCTTTAAGAAAAAGATCAAATTGAAAAGGTGTCACAAAGAAAATTATTGGATGAGTGTGGTTACCAAGACTTACCAATTTGCTTAGTATTCAAAATTTCACTGCACAATCATATGTGTCACTATCCCTTAATGACCAGTAAGATAAGTGTTCATATTTAGCTCACATATGTTATAAAAAAATCAAAATGCAGATGTTTGTCCTGAGTCAATTTATTCTTTCACTTGAATAGGAATATATGGTGTTACCATGATGAATGAACTGTTTTATTTATTTATTTATTTTTCTGCTTTGCTTCTTTTTTTTTTTTTTATTATTCCAAGGTATTGTGAGGGTACAAACATTCTAGTTACACTTTATGTCTTTGCTTCACCCAAATGCAGGTTAAAGGCGTGTCCTTCCCTCCCTTTAGTGCTCCCCGTGTCCTTTAGTTGTAGATTTGCCCTCCCCCATCGCCCTAATCCCTGGAGAATATTTCTGCCATGTGATCACCCTAGTGTTGATCAATTAGTACCAATTTGATGGTGAGTACAAATGGATCCCGTTCTTCCGCTGTTGTGGTGCCTCACTTCGGATAATGGGCCTAAGTTTAGTCCAGGAAAGTATAACAGGTGCTAGATCATCGTCATTTCTTATGATTGAGTAATATTCCATTGTAAACATATACCAAATTTTAGTAATCCACTCATGGATTGACGGGCACTTGGGTTGTTTCCACATTCTTGCAATAGTGAATTGTGCTGCCATAAACATCTGGGTGCAGATGTCTTTATAGTAGAATGTTTTGTGCTCTTTTGGGTAGATGCCTAATAGTGCTATTGCTGGATCGAATGGTATTTCTATTTTTAGCTCTCTGAGATATCTTTCTAATTCTCCAATTTGCAAATGCAATCTGTCAGTGATACATTTCCCAAACTTACTTAGTTGATGTGTGTGTGTGTACGTGTGTGTGTGTGTGTGTGTGTGTGTGTTTCTTATATAACAGTCTTTAATTTGACTGTCTACTTAGCTTATGTGCTGGAGGGAGAGATAGTACTCAGTCATCCTTACTGTCTGATTTACCTTTGGCTGCCCCCTCCTTACCCCTGTTGGAGGTCATAGTTTACCCTATAAAAGCTCCTAAGGCCATCTACATATTAATCAGCTAGAGGATCTTCTCCAGGTAACTTCACATTCCTTCCATTTGGGATGAAGATGAAGGTGTTAATAACTGTCTTTATTAGTCTACAAATGGATTCCTTCTTTCTCTCTGACTTGCCTATCAGTTACCTTGTCCCTACAAGTTTTTAAGGACATCCTAAGCACTTCAAGATGATGCCTTCATATTGTCCTGTCTTAGTCAGTTTGGGCTGCCGTAACAAATCACCAAGGCTGGGTGATTTAAACAACAGAAATTTATTTCTCACAGTTTTAGAGCCTGAGAAGCCCGAGATCAAGGTGCTAGCAGATTCCATGTCTGGCGAGGGCATGGTAGACAGCTTTGTTCTCCAGGGAGAAAAACAAAACAATTTTGTGTCTCTTCTTCTATTTCATAAGGGCATTAATCCTGTCAAGAGGATCCCACCCTCATGACCTAATCACCTCCTAAAGGCCCCACCTCCCAAGGCTATCACATTGGGGACTAGGGTTTCAGTGTATGAATCTGGGGTAGACACAAACATTCCACTCACAACGGTCCCCTTGAATCTACCGATGATCCCCTACTTAGGATGGTCTGAAGTAGATGTTTCAACTTTGGGATGGTACCAAAAAGTCACAATTTCTATGTAATATATACAGTATTTAAAAAATCACATGAGATATTCAACACATGATTTAAAACAGGCTTTATGTTAGATGATTTTGTCCAACTGTAGGCTAATGTAAGTGCTCTGAGCATGCTATTTGCCCGAATCATTCAGGTGTGGTGGAAAGTGTTCATAGTTTCATAGACAGAAAATTATCATTCCAGATGATCATAAATAGCTCATTATATGAGCTTGACCTAATTATTTTACTACTGTAAAATGGAAGCCTGGCTAGATTATCACTAACATACTTTTGAGTTTGTCGAGACTCTGATTCTCTGAAATATGGCCTACATTCCTAGCAAATTGTCAGGTTGGCAACATAGTCCAGTGCTTAGAAAGAGCTCAGGGCATTCAGAAGGATTCAATTTTATATTTCACAGATGGAAACTAATTGAAATTCTTTAGGTAGATCAAGTGTAACACGGAAAGCTCTCACAGGCCTGTAGCAGACCCTTAGCCCAGAACGGCTTCAGTCTGTCAACAGCACTGAGCATGTTGCGGTGAAGTTAGAAATCATCTGTCTTTCTTAGAGAAAGTTGTCACCGAGGGCAGAGTTTTGTTGGGTCAAGGACGCCAGGTTGCTCACTTTGGGATGGATCATGCTTCAAATCTTGCAAATCAGAAGCACTTTTCCAATTCTGTACTTTTCTAATTCTCTGGTCTAGAGAAAAAGCAATAGTTCCAGAAGGGAAGTGTGCCCACCAGTGGGACCTCAGTTTGCCTTGGGACTTTAAAGAATTTCAGTTTTAGCCTCTACCTATCTGCAACTTGAGCCACTTCATTTCCAACGGCGTCTTTCCCAAAGTTTGAAACATAGAGATGGTCTACCCTATCTAGCTCCACTTCAGATCTCATCTCACTTTTGTGGCATCTACCGAGGGTTACCCGTCGTTGCTTATGCCTGCTTGTGTCTATTCATTTCTCTCAAGTTCCAGGTCTATGACTTCTGCCCAAGTGATCAACCTGAAACTGCTCTCTCAGCAGTAAAAAAGCAACCAACTAGTTATCAAGATCAACTGCATTCTAATTATTTGTCTATCACATGTGGTATGCTCTGCTCCATGCTTGAAGCTAGGGCTTCGGACAGGATTCGGATACATCCTCCTGCCTCCCACATAGAGCTGACAAGCTCCTGGAGGACCAGACAGATCAACTACCCTTTATTTTGGTAAGAATGTTTGGCTTTAAAACACAGAGCTTCTCAGTCCATATGTGGTGAAGAATCAATTTTGTTCTTTATTTTTGTCTTGTCCATCCATCGTATACTGATATTTTTGTAAAATAAAAACGACACGGATATTGTGACAATATCAAATTGCTGCAATTGTTTCTAAATGCTTACATTCAATTTCTGCATTTTGTCATTGTGAAGGGGTAACCCACAGTTTGCAAAATAGTCCCCTCCAGCAGATGACAATTTGTGTAGCACTCCTTTGAAACAACTTAAAATGCTGTTGGACACAAATGAGTACATTGCTCTTCTTGGCTGGGGCATGAGTGCCATCTCACAGAGAAACACCAGGGCTCTCTATTTCTTTTTAAATAAATGTGAGAGGTACAAGTGTAGTTTTGTAAGATGCACAGCTTACATAGTGGTTGAGTCAGGGCTTTTAGGGTACCGTCATCTGAATAATGTACCCATTAATAATTTCTCATCTACTCCCCTCCCATCTCCTCACCCTTCCGAGTCTCCGTTGTCTATCATTCCACTCTCCGTATCCATGTGCACACGGTATTTAGCTCCCACTTGTGAGAACATGTAATACTTGTCTTTCTGTGTCTGACTTTTCTCACTTAGGATGATGACCCCCCATTCAAACATGCTTATTTTTCAGTTCTCTTCTTCCTCTGTCTTTGCTTCACTGAAGGCCAATAACTGCCTCCATCTTCATGTCTTGTTTGCCTTTGCGTCCATCAGATTGCACTAGATCTGTTCACCTCCTCCTTTCTAAATCAGACTTATGTTCTTTTTTTTATTTTTGACATGCCTTTCTTCTCCTGTCCCTTACGCAGTCATGGCTGGTTCCTCAGCCATGTGCTGTCCTTATGCTGTGCTCTGACTCCTTCACGACTTCTTCAGAGCCTCTCTTGATTGGGCAGTCCGACTCCCCACACAAAGGCAGACAGCTCTGAACACCATTCCTTTGATACGTTCCTGTGACATCTCTTTGCACTGTCACTCAAGGCCTCTGTGATCTATTTCCCATGTAACTTTTCAGTTATTTTTCACCACAATGATCTAATCACATTTGCAATGCTGCGTCAAAGTTGAATTATTTGCTGTTTTTCATGTGGGTCCTGCACTTACATACCTTCATGCCTATACTCATGCCTTTTTTCTCCTTCTGCTTAAAAGGTCTCTGCTCTCTTCACCATTCCCCAGCACCCTGACCTGCCTCACTAGCCCATCTCTGAAAATAATACCTGTTCTTTAACACCCAGCTTCAATACCACATCTGTCAAGAAATATTCTCTAGAGAGCATACCCCTGGTGGAATAGTTGCTCAATCCAATAATTTCCTAGTGTATTTCATTTTGCCTCTATTTTATCACTAGGTAGGTATTGTCTCTGTTAACACATGGTGATTTATAAGCACATCACCTATACATGCAAACTCTCTGAAGTCAGAATCAATGCATTACTTAGTCTCTAGAAAGTGCCTAGAATTGTACCTTGATTTGATCTTCATTTAATTGATTATTTATTCATATGCTTACACAGACTTTTCTGGACCTATTATGTGCTGTCCATACCTTCCCAGACTTACAAGAACTCACGATATATTGAGAGAAATCGTGTAGCAAACAGGCAGTCATCAAGCTATTTGGTAAAGGCGAAGAAAGTTCTTTGCACTGAGCAATATAGGAGATGGAGAGAGGATGCACAGCCCAGAATAAAGCTGAGCACTGTGCGTGGGGAGTCTCTTTTTAGGAGGTGCCAATGGAAGTGAGATGAGCAAGCCCAGGATGTGCATGGAGGAGGGGCCGGAGGAAAGTGTCCAGGCAGAGAGGGCAGTGGAGTGTTAGTAGGAAGTACAGACAGGTTATAATGCTAAAGAATAAAGTTTAAGACAGAGGAATGACTACTCAGGAAGGGGGGACATATAATTTAGCATGTGTAAAGAGGTAATGATTTTTATAAACAAACAAAATGGTTTCATATTCAGATATAAAACTAACAATACTAAAAAGTATATGGGGAATGATACATAATGTTAATATTCAAATGACAAGTGTGACTTATTGGTATTTTATAGCTATCTGATTGCTGTTCTCATTTGATTCTGCTCCTGGTACAGTCCTGGGAGTCTAATTGTGGTTTTCTCACTGAATTTCTTTGCATGCTTAGAGGTAGCTGTAATTGATTTGTTATGAATGATGTAGAGTCCTCATATAACCAATCATTATTTCAAATAAAGCAGTATAGAAACCGTACTGGGTTAAATAACTTTTGTCCCTCCAGAATTCAAGTCTATCTGGAAGCTCAGAATATGATCTTATTTGGAAACTGGGGTCTTTGAAGATGAAGTTAGTTAAGATGACCTCATACTAGATTAGGATGGGACCAAAATCTAATGACTGGTGTCCTTACAAAGAGAGGGAGATTTGAAGATACAAGGACAATCAGAGTGGGAATATAGCCATGTAAAAACAGAGACAGAAGTTGAAGTGGTGCACTACTAGCCAAGAAATGCCAAGGACTGCCAGCAACCACCACAAGCTAGGAGGAAGGATTCTCTCCTAGAGACCTTGTAGAGCGCGTATTTTCAGGCTTCTGCTTTTCAGGCTTGATTTCAGATTTTTAGCCTCTAGAACTGTGAGAGAATAAATTTTTACTGTCTTAGGCCACCCAGTTTGTGGTCATTTGCTACAGCAGCCCTAGAGAACTAACACAGCAGCCTAAACAGATGAGGCATATGCATGCTTTTTCTCAATTTGGCCTAATCATCTTAGCAATGTCTTTTCCTTTATTGCCCTAGATGGCTTAATTCTACAGAGTGCTGTGCTGATTTCACAAGTTGGAGGCATCACAAAGTTTGCTTAAGAGACTATGAATTTATTTTTATTGTCTTAATGCACTACAATTAGGTAAATAATCTCATTTAAGTTAAAAAAAGAAACCTTGAGTTTTAACACATTTTCTAAGTGCAAAACTTTTAAGTTCTTTGTATCAATGTATCTTTCTCACACAAAGTAGTTCCAGATTCAGTATACATTTGTCCAATTTTGCACAAGTTGCTATTTCCCAAAACATACTGCTTAATTGACTAATAAAGGATGTTTGTCTTGGAAAAATACCCAAGTTTTTGAATATGCTAGTGAACATTTTACTAAAGCACATTGTTTATAAAATAAAGGATTCCTATTCTAATATTTTTTAGCATTATGCCTAAATATTGGGTTGGCTCTTTGGTGGAAAAGAGATTGTTATTTCTCTTCTTTCTGAAATAACTTTAGGCCATTGAGTTCTGCTCAGTGAGCTTGTCATGCACATTTACAGGAAGATTCTAGGTGACAATGATTATCTTTACATGTTTCTGCCTATTCTTGAAAATGTCATTGTAGCATTCATTTCCTTTGACAAAGATGGGAACCCATTTCTCAGAAGGTGCAGAAAAGAGTGGCATGGCACTTGAAGCCACAGTAACATCAATAATTCCTGGAAGTTCAGATCTATTTATCATTAATGTTCAAACTTTGTGGCACAGATGCCTGACTTTCTCGATCTACGGCCAATGTCAAGACATAGATGAGTATACGCACTCGATCAGAGGAAGAATGGAAGCTGGCCGATGGACAAGGGTGCACATAAATTATATGAGCAGGTTAATAATGCTTTCTTCAATGAGGTAAAATTGCTTGCCCTTTACCCCAATGCTTGCATCTGACAGGGGGCCTCGATTCACCATGGCTGACACATTGCAGATTCAGAATGAATGCCTCTGTGCTCAGACCCTGTCATCTATTGGATAGAGATGTTTTTGTCCTTTTGCCTGGTAAGCACAGGTACAAAGTCCCTAACAAACGCTTTAAACTTCAGTGTTGTAAAGTAACAGTGTCACTTGGAAGAAGGTGTTGTATACACAGAAGAGCAATGTAATCAATTTGTTGAAATAAAATAAAACCACATATAGTGCTTTAATGAAGAGATAACATTTCAGTCTCTCTCCAAAATGATTCTTTAGAAACGTCTAAAGAATCAATGACTTTATCAATGACTGTATAGATAAAAATGAAAAAATTAATAAACAGAATTAGAAAACAATTATTAAAACAATTGGCTACTGGGACTATATCTAAAATAGGAAAAATATGTCCAAATTTAAGAATTATTTTTTATTTTTTATTATGTTATTCTATAGTTTTAAAATTTAACTCTTATGAATAAAATATAACTTAGTCAGCAAATATTATTGAGAATCTGTTCCATGCTGGGCATTGCCCTAGATATGGGGTTTAATTAATTGTTGATGAAATTATAGAAGAATTCCTTTCATTCATTCATTCATTCATTCATTCATTCATATATTCTCTCAAAAGCATTCTTTGAGCATATACTCTTCTCAAAGCATTGTGTTAAGAGTTATTCCTTGCCTTCGAGGAAACTTCCCAGTCCAGAACAGAGGACGGGTAAGAAAATAATTAGTCCAAATGCAATATTACGTGTGAGTGTGTGAGATACATGAGGTTTGGTGACAGCAGCAGAGAGAGCGAGGGGATCTGCTCTGGAGGAATGTGTGTCTGGTGAAAGGGGAAGGGAAGGTAGAGAGGATCCCCGAGGAGGCAATACTCACCCTGGCAGTTGAAGGAAGGTTAGAAATTTGCTAAAAATACATCAGACACAAAAGGCATTCCAGTGAGTGGGGGAAATGTGTGCAGTGAAAGAGAAGCAGGAAACAGGAAGTTAGGTAACTGAGTAGTTTGATACCACCGATGGAAAGGTGTAAGCAAAATTGGCATGGAAAATAAAAACAGAGAGATAATCAAGGGTCAAGGAAGGTGAAGATTAAAAAATGTCCATTGAATTTGGGATTTAGAATGTCACTGGTGATGTGAGAATAAAGCTCTTTCAATGGAGTGGAGGGAATGGAAGCCAGAATGCAGGGGGTTGAGAATGTCCCAGGAGGGCAAGGCCTGGCTCACGTTGCCCGAACATAGATGGTGCCTGCCGGATAGTCCCTATTTAGTAGATATATTCATAGTATTTTAATGTAAATACAGGAAAGGAAAGAATCTATGGCTTCTGGAAGAGAAGGTCATGGTTTGAGAGAGACTCCTAAATATATTTATAGGATCAATGTTTGGGAAGAAGTGGAGGCTCAAAATTCAGAAGAAAGAGAGGTTAACGCTGGGCCCAGGAGAGGTAGTTAAAAAAAAAAGGGGGGGAAATTGAAAACATTGATAAAAGGATGAGGTTTGAAGCAAAAAGAACATATTTCCTAATTAGGTTTGTTCACCAAGAAATATCTGTGCGGCACTTTCTGCATTCTAGGGACTGAAGATTTCCTTACAGAGTTCACAAATCCTAACTCTTGTCAATAGGCTTCCACCTTAACGCACTGACAGACAAACTTTTGTTTTTATTATAATCCACGGTAAGAAAGATATCTTATGTCATGACCTAAAACTCTCTCTCTCTCTTTCTCACATGTACACACATCAAAAGTTTCATAAAACATACAGCTAGCACATACTTACTATATATCATACATTGTGATAGCTTCTATGTTATTCCATTTTGTTCAAAAATACTGGTTAATACCCACAGCATTGACTTTACTATATTTTCAAACTGTTTTTGTATGATGGACAACTTTAGCAGTCCGGTGAAGCCTATGGACGCCTACTCAGAAGAATATTTTTTAAATGTATAAAATAAAGACAGAGTTACAAAGAAAACCAATTTTACTGCAATGTAGTTATCAAAATACTTAAAAAGATACATAGAGCAACATGTTTAGTAACTCATCTCAAAGTAGTGAAGAACATAAATATTTTGATATTTCTATAATTATATTGCAATGTGAAAATGTTTTAAATTCTATCGATTATGAAATCACAGGTGCTACCAATAGTACTGTGGCTTGTTATCTACATTCATACTTAAATGAAATGGTAAATTCCTGTTAGGTTTAATGTAACTAAAAATGGAATGTGGAATGTTCTTTGTATCTAGTTTCATGGACTTCTCTCTCCCTGGAATGCTCTCATCCACCTACTCCAGAATAAGTCTCCTACACTATTAACAGAAGTTTGAGAACTGTCTCCTGGCTTGCTCTCTGCCTCATTTCCTCTACGTTTATCTTCAAACATCTTGTTCCAGTTACATCATCCTTCTTGCCTTTGGTCAAATACTTGGTGATGCTTCTGCTTCCTGCTTCGGGGCTTTTGCATCTGCCAGGCCCTCCTCCATCTACAATGTTCTCCCCAGATATTCATGGCTTGTTTTGTCATTGTGTTCAGGTCCTCATCAAATGCCCCTCCTCAAGAAATGCCATCCTGACAAGCCTAGAATATCCCACTCTCCATCATTCCCTGTTTCTTTATCATACTTTTTTCTCTTGACAACATTCATTTACCTAACAGGGTATCGTAATCTACTGACACATTTGGCTATTGACTGTCATACGAGAAAGTAAGTTCTATGAAGCAAGGATTTCTTTGGTTTAACATCACAGTGACTGTCATGTAGTAAGTGCCCCGTTAGTATTTGTTGAAACAGATCATTTCAACAGGCTGTGGGAAGTGCTTACATGTGAGACATTATCTATTGTGCTGGGAGCTCAGGGAGGAGGGATGGCTCTTGGAGTGGGTATTGTCTGGGTATAGTCCTCATATCACTGGGGACTCGAGGAAAGGAGACAATGAAACATTTCAGTTGGGAAAGATGTTCGTGTTCCAAGGTAGGTAAGATCTAAAACCATGTTTAATAAAAATAAATGGCTTTTTCAGTTATATTTTAATGTTCTTAAATTTGTATTTTCTCTCTATTCCCTAAACTGTCCATTAATTAAATATTTTCTAAGAAGCAACCCAAAGTGGGCATACATAAATAACACAGATGGCAATATATCACACAAGCATTTAGAAAGATGAGTTCCATTAACAAAGAACTGGGCAGATGGGATTTGCATAGCATCTGTATTGATATAACCACATGACTTATCATAATGTAAATTTTATTTGTATTTCCACTAAAATATATTGAAACCATTCAAATCAATCAAGATGAAAATGTAATCTTTGAGTCTTAACCTCCAAATCATTGATTCCACTGATTTTTTTCTTTCTCATTCAAATAGCTTTTAAATTCTTCTAATAATCAGACTTGAGATAGGTGTGATTTTATGTTGATTTAGAGAGTATTTCAAGATGAAATGTCAGCAAGCCATATTTGAAAATACCAGATCTAGTAAGTGATATTTGGTACTAAATATCAGAAATTGATACAATTTTAATTAGCGTCAAGTTAGTGAATAAACATTTAATAAATGGTTGTGTTAGTTTGCCCTTTAAGATATGCATTCAAAGAGTGCAATTTTTTTCTACAAATTATGTCCCTTTGTCCTTTAAGAACATATAATAAAAGCACAGAGAACAACATATACAGAGAAAATACCTGTGGCCATATAACAAAAAATGATCAGTGAATAATTTATTAAACGCTAAAAATGTAGACATTCAAAGATTAAGAGGAAGATAACAACCCTTTTATTCTTTTATCCTACAAATATTCTTTGAGGCCAGAGCTATGCTGGGTGCTGTGCTAGGTACTAGAGATATAAAGAAACAAATTAGACAAGGTGCTTGTTGCATGGAGCTTATCATCGAACCAGGGAGACAGATAATGAACAAGCATGTAAATAAATGAATTTCAGATACTTACACGTGCTATGAATACAATAAAATAGATAATGACATAAAAACAGAATTTTGTTCCTCATAAATCTTCAAAGTCCCCAGAGTAAAGACAACCTAATTTAATTCCTGATCCTACCAAGCCTCACATTTCAAAAGTAGCTGCCTATAGAAGCAAAAATTCCTGCATTCCTTTATGCATTCCGGCCACCTGCAGCAGACAACGGATCCCATGGAGCAAAAGTTATTTTTGAAATCCAATCTTGGTCACCAAGTTACTCGTTCCAATAAAATTCTTTACCAGCAGAATATCCCAAATGTTATTCATCCCCTTTAGTCTATTGATGCTGCTTCCTAGCCCCTAGCTTCAAGACGTGTGTTTGCCTGGAGAAACCCCAGGTGTGGTTAGTTTATTAGGGAGGTTTCCTGGTTTCCAGGTAACGTTGTCTGAAAGGTGATGGCAGATTAGACTGGGCAATAGGAACAGCTGAAATGGGAGCAGCTGGGAAATCGAAGGACAAGACAGAGGGAATGAATAAAAAATCTCCTTCTGATGGGGAGGTCACCACCAAAACACCTTCTCAACTATTTCTCATAGTGCAAAAAAATTGCACTTTGTAGGGAACATTGTCAAAACACTTTTTTCTTAAAAATTCACATTGCTTTAATATAGAGGGATTTCTGCTCAAAGTCTAACCTAAGAAATTACTAAGAGATGCAATCAGATGGCTCTCTATAAGGATGTTCATTTTATTGTTATTTACCATACTCAAAAATTAAAAATAAGAACCTAAATAGACCAAAATAAGGAACTGGTTAGATAAATTCATGTGTATCTTGGTGTCATATGCTTATGTATGTGGAATAATACAGAGCCATTACGAATGACATTGCAGAAGAATATTTAATGATGTGAAAGTGTGTTGATGGCATGGAGTTAGGTAAATACCCAAAAAAGAAAAAAAAAAAGTTTACATCTAGAATGTGCAGTGTAGTTCATTTTGTGTTTATGTCCATAGAAAAATTACTGAGCAGATATATAACTCAAAGTTAACAGTGGTAAATTGCGTAATTTAAAAATCAACAGTAACAACTTTTTCTTGAGACTTTTCTCAAAATTTTCTAAAGTCAACATGGGTTATCTTTATCATCAGAAAAAGATGTTATTTTGTAAAAGCTTCTGTTTTTGGGTGGTGAGCGCTTCTTGACAAGGCAAGAGGTGCGTGCTTTGACATGACATTTGAGGGTTAGCGTCAATTAGAGGTTCAGGCGCCATGTAAGGAAGATGTAGGCCAAAGGCAGAAGCACAGAAAAGAGCTAATCGCAAAGTCCTGCCTTTGCAGAGGAACACGCCAAATGGCGTGAGCAGCTCTGCCTAGAAATGACATTAACGAATCATAGTGGCATTAGAAATTAGCTTGTGGGGCTTTAATTCATACTGTGAGAAAATTCAGTGTGCAGGATTTGTCATTCTCTAAGATAGGTTGGGCTTTGTTCTTGTTTTGTTTGGTATTGTGTTGTTTTCCTTTGTTTAAAGCTCCAAGGGGGTCCTTGAGGTGTTAGCTGGAAGTCCCAAGGCCTGAGTTATAAAGCTTGGATTCACTATAAAGTATAGCGTGTGATGTTTAACCACTGAAATTGCAGTGTGCTTATATATGTCATGGAATGAGAAATGTCTTCCTTATGTTCCTCAACTCCCAGGGGAGTTGGGAGGGCCAAAGAAATGTGTGGCACTTCTCTGAACCCGTACGACACGCTGATAATTTGAAACAACTAACCAAACAACCCTGCGTAAATAATATCTTTGCAATCTGTAAACACTACACTTAGTTGAGACCTTGAGCACACTATGCCTTTTTTAAGACTGCCTCAGTAATGTCATCTATAAAACAGAGGTAATAATAGTTGTGATGGTTACTATTGTGTGTCAATTTGACTGTAACAAGAGGTGCCCGGATTAACCATTATTTCTAGGTTTATCTGTAAAGGTGTTTCCATATGTGAGCAGCATTTGAATTGGTGGACTCAGTAAAGTAGATGGTCCTCCCCAGCGTGGGTGGGCTTTATTCAATCCCTTGAGGGCCTGAATGGAACAAAAAGGCAGGAGAAGGAGGAGTTTACCCCTTTTTCCTCTTGTCTGCCTGTTTGACCTGGGACATAGGTCTTTCCTTGCTCTTGGACTGCGATTTATACCATAGCCTTCCGTGGTTCTCAGGCCTTCAGATTCAAACTGGGATTATATCAGTGGCTTTCCTAGGTCTTCAGCTTGCAGAACAGTAATTGTGAGAATTCTCAGCATCCATAATTACATAAACCAATTTCTCAAAATAAATTTCCCCTCCTCTCTCTCTCTCTCTCTCTCTCTCTGTGTCATGTGTGTGTGTGTGTATGTGTGTGTGTGTGTGTATTATCCTATTCTTCTGTTTCTCTGAAGAACCCTGACTAATGCAATAGAACCATCCAACAAGTTGTTATAATGATTGAACATGTCAATGTATATAAAATACCAACCAGAGTGTCTAGAACAGATTAGTGATCAATGCCTGTTATTGCTAATACTATTAGTGTTATCAACATCAGCATTATAGCCATTACTTTTAATAAAGCTGTCATTTTCCTCAAAGTGATTCATAGAGGTAACTAATGTTTCCCTCAGGTATATTTATTCTTTGAATAAAAATAACTGCTCCATAATAAAGGCCTCTCTTTATGATATATATAAGGAATTTTTACTAATTTATCTTGGTAATCAAAGGTATAATGAGATATAAAAATAGAGATTGTTTCAGTTGCTACAGCACCTTTTAAAGAATAGTTTCACATGTAGATCAAAGAGTAATTTTTACTGTTTAAAGATAGAAATGATAAAAAAACTTTATATTTTGGTGGAAATATCTTTATTTACTAATAATTATTAAGCAGATGGCATTATACCTAAAGCCTGCAATCAAGCCTGCTAAGTATGTAGGTCGGCTTCCTTGTAACTGGGCTTATCCCCAGCGTATCACAGAATAGTTAGAACCTAGGAATCTCAGGGTTATAGTGAGTCACAGAGGTCATCTGGTCCACTTTAATCTGTTCCATAAACCCATTTGTAAGAGCCTCACATGGAGTAACTGCAGAGCTAGAAACTCTTCACCTGTAATTATGGGTTGCATTAAATACTTTCCTCAGTGCAAGAAAAAATACCCAAGCAAAAACAAATTTCTCACTCACTCAGGTCCTTCACTAACTGGTTTTATAAAGCTGTTCATATCTTTTCATTGTCTAAGCATAACATTACTGATCATTACAAAACCAAAATCAAAACAAAACCCCTGTTCTTTAGAGTGCTTGTAGTATGCCAGAGGCCTTGTTGGTTGGAGAAAAATCACTGGTTGATATTTTGGAGAAAATCACATGTGCCAAGCCCTGCAGTGGAGGACTGTAGATGTCCTAGCAAGGTCACTGAATTCACGTAGATATGGGGAACCTTAGCAAGTTGTAGCAAAAAGGAATGAATTGCCAGTGAGGCAACTGCTGATGTGGCTTTCCACAGAAGAGGAAGAAGTTTTGCATTGAGCCATTTGGTTAGCTCAATATTTTAATAAAAAGTTCATTTTCATCTTTCACTCATTTTTTCTTTTCACTTATTTTTCTTTTTATATTGATATGTAATAGTTGCACACAAATGGTGGGTTGTAGGTGGTATTTTGATACCTGTATACAATGTATAATGGTCAAATCAGGATAATTTGGATATCTATCACCTCAAATATTTCATATTCCCTAATTAGTGGAGATTAACGAATGCTGGCAAAGAAAGTTTCCCTTCATACCACTTTTCCATAAAAACCAGGCTATACATGGCTAAAGGCCAAAGCTACCCCTAAATTGCTTCCTTATAAATCATTCAATAATCTGAATACTTCATTTTTATATTTCAGATAGAAAAATATTTACCATCCATAATACTATAGTACAATGACAGATAGTCTACATTTATATAAGTAGGAAGAAATGATTTTGGAAGAAGCCATTTGCAATTGACTATGGATCCATTCTATTTATAATGTTGAGTATAAACATGCTAATCCCACAGAGAGGAAAATGTCTTTCCAGTTGAATTCTCTATCAAGCTGAGACATAGAATGTTAATTCTAAACCCATGTTGATGAATTCTGATTCTAAAAATATTCCTTTTAATGCATCACAAAATACTTAAGTTTGAGATTAGTTGAAACTATTAGAATATGTTTCAACTTTTAGAACAAATGCTTTATTAAAATGCACATTTAAATGAGACACATCTCTAAGATTTCATGTTTTAAGTTGTGATGTCCTCAATAACAATAATTAAAGCTTACATCTCATTACTAATAAAATGACAAATTAAATATTGTTTATTCACTATTGGAATTCAAATTTATTTTAGAAAAAATTATTAAATATTACTGAATCAAAAGTCAACATAGCTTGATAATTTGCCTAGAACTATTGCATGAAGTCTATGGCCAAACTGAGGAAAAAATAGAAAAATGAAACTACTTCCTTTCTATCCTATATGAGTAACAACCTGGGGCACAGGTATTTTTATGATGAAAGTGTGATATCATACCTCAATTTCATGACTTATAAAGTGTTTGGCCTAGGATTTCATTTTTTAGCTCAGTTTTCTTTTTTTATTAAATGCAGCCACTAATGCATACCATGTAAGGTTGCTGTGAGATTAAAATGAGGAAACATGTAATTTCCTTACCTTTCTCAAAGCAGTGAAATGTAGACTGGTTTACTGGAGGATTATTCTGCTCCTAAGCTTTCACTGCCTGTCCTTATGCACATTTTATAGCACTTGGAAGAATTATAGTTGATCATTTACATCTATTTATTTGAAGGTATATAGATAGATATTCCAAATTTGAGTGCAAAATCCACAAAATGCAGTGACTCTGTGTTTTGCTTGCTTTTATCTTTGCTTTGGTTCATTAGTTTTACTCATCTTTGTGTATTTCATGCTTTTCCTATAACTGTCAAATAGTAGGCACATAGTAAACACATACTGAATAAGCAAAAATAAAAAATTTCTGATGGTCATGTGTGATCAGTTTTTGAAAGAGGAATAATGTCTCCAAAATAATAGGAGTCAGATGAGAAGAAGTAAAGTATGTCATATCTGGAAGTGGGAATATAAGAGAAGCAATCAGGGCCACACCAAGAATGAGAGTACCTAGAGGAACCCTGTGGCACACAGACGATGGGTGGCCATCTATTACCCTTACCTGGTGACAGCCATGCCTTTGTGTAACTCCTTTCCCTGAGCTTGGGCAGGACATGTGAGTTGATTCTTACCAAGGAAATATGGCAAAGGTCATGATACGCACATGGTTACATCATATAAGACTGTATAGTAGTGTCTGTGTTGCTAGAGTCTTTCTATCTCTCTTTCTCTCTTGCTAGTCTTGAAGAAGCAAGCTGCCATGAATTCTACAGCCACAGGGAATTGAATTCTGCCTACAATTACGAGAGCCGTAAAGCAGATCCTTCCTCAATCAAGCCTTCAGATGATATCCACTCCCAGCCAAAATCTTGATTGCTAGCTTGAGAGACTCTACACAGAGGACTCCTCCCAGCTGTGCCCAGACTCCTGACTCATGGAAACTATGAGATAATTAATGTGGTTTAAAAGAGCTATCGAGTATGGGTTATTTGGTACACAGCAATAGGAAACTAATGTAAGCAATCAAGGTCAAGATATAGAAGCAAAGAGAAAACAAAACAGAAAATAAATGTATGCATATGATGATTGTGTGAGTGTGTGTATGTGTGTGTGTGTATGAGTGACGTCATCCAGATCAGCTCCAACTTGTCTCAAAGAAGCCAGACCTTTGGAGCAGTGGGATGTGGGCAGCATTAATACAACATCAGTTACAATTTTCTCGTGAACCACATATCACAATTCTGTTTCAGAGTCACAGCCTTGCTTCAAACAACAGTATTAAAAATATGTGTCCTAATAACAACAATAATTAAGCAAAGAAGTGGAAATTTAGTGCAAATCCTTTATAACTAATGACAAAAGCTGTAGTGAATGTATCTGTATCATCATGATATATAGATAATATGTGTCTATAGCAAGACAATATGTAGCTGGGATGTCATCAGCTACTAGTAGCATTATTTTTTACTGATACTGTAAATTATTACATAAAAACCAGAAAAGGGAAGGCAAAGATAGTCTTTAGAGATTTTGCAAATACCCTGAGGAGTTGCTTAATGAAGAGGAAATGTTATTGCACATGACAGAAATTTCATAACTAGTTGTAAACATCCTATAAAGAAAGTAGAAGGATTTATTCCAGCTTATGGAGCTGTGCCTCTGTAGGACACCATAGCTAACTCTGCCACACATGAGGCTGACCAAGAGAGCTGATTCTCCCAGCCTATAGATGAGCCACAGTCAATCTGCAATAGCAGTCTGCCGTTCAGGGATGGGGACTCCCACAGAGCATCAGCTCTGGGAGTTCTTTCCCTACACACACTTGGCAGAGAGGTGTGGCCCTGGGTAGCCAGAAGCTTTCTGCTTTCAAACAGTCTTTTCCCCCTCTCTCCTAAAAGTCCCAGATGACAGAGTGCCTGGCAGACTGGATAGCAATTGCAATCATCTCAGTCCAGAGTGGAAAAGACCAAAACACCCCTCCAAACTCTTTCAACCCTAAGCTAATTTTGTTAACTAGAGCATTTTGTCATTTGAAGCATTACTGCAAAATACTTACAAGTGCTAAAACAAAATCTTCGAAGACCTGGTGCCTAAAATTATTGGAGAATTTATGGAATAGGTTCCGGCCCCACAGTTGCCATGAATTATTCTCTGTGGCTGCTATTTTTGCCTGCATTATTTCTCTCGAGCAGCAGGCAGTTTTGATGCACCTGATCCTTTCCATTCACTGTGTTAGCCTTTGAGATATCGGAAGGGATAAGTATGTTACAATGCTTTTATTGTCACAAAATAAGGATGCAGGACCCACAGATGTACTATAACAGATCCACTATTTTGTAGAAGGATTTTATGTTAAAAGTTGAGAAAAAATAATAAAAAAGGAAAATTAGTTCTTCAGGGAAAAAAATGTAGAATTAGAACTAATTTTTCTTTTTACAAGCACTAATAGTTAAAGTTTTGCTCATAAGTGAAATATAGACTCTCAAATATTACCATTTCAAACGCAATTGTGAAAATATAATACATAATTTCTCATTTCTTTTTGTCTTTTGTCTGAATTTCTCCACATTATGTATTAATTAGTTCTTGCCAGGCTCCCAGGAGATAAGGATTGTATTATTAATACTAGTATCCTGGTTGTAGAGACTTTAGTAGCTTACCCCAAAGCAGCAAAGTTGAGATTAAAACAGATATAAAATGGACAAGGGAAATTAGGTATTTCATTGTATCGAAGGATTTTAGAGTTGAAAGATACTTTGTAGGTTACCTAATTCAACCTTTACATTACATAAAACAAAACCAAAGGATGAGTGAATTGCTTAAAGGTCTCAAGTCCAATCATTCAGAGGTTCAATTTAAAAAGCACCCCAAATTCTGTACATTTCTCATTTCTTCAATTAGCCGTACCATACCTATTATTGTCTAATAATTTAGGGCTAGGTACTGTGCAAGGTGCTGTGACTTTGTGTTCATTAGGACTCTTTTGTCCAGAGGAGAGTGCAATAAAGGGTTTAAATTTTGCAATGGAGGATCAGGGAACTACATGAGCTAAAATATAGAGGTGTGATTCTGGTAACGTTCCCTAGAAATCAGTCTCAATATGAATGGAAAAGGAAGGTGTGACCAAGGAACATTTAAAGAAGTTGATTATATATACATATATATACATGTGTGTGTGTGTGTGTGTGTGAGTGTGTGTGTGTGTATTCTAAAGTGAGTCAAACACTCAAGTGCCTATAGGGGCTGGGCGGTTCATGTACAGTGGTGAGTTCTGCTTGGTATGAGTGCACATGCCATACTACGAGTGGTGAGGGCTGTGGTCACTAGAGATTGCAAACTCTATTTAATAAGGGAGCAGCCATGTACAGGTCTACCTTATTATTGCCTTGTTTGAATATAAGCCCAGTGTCACTAGGTCTTCTGATTTTTTTTTTCCAAAAATGCCAAACAATATAGATTTTATGAGATGTTCTAAAGCTCTTAATTTGATTTCCTGTCTCATAGAAGAAGAGCTACAATAAGTGAAGTCTATTCAATTAGCAAATACACAATATATAAAGATCACCTTTAAAATTATGTGTGCTTAAATTTACCCTTTCCCCATGGGGCTCTCCGCACATACTTGTTAACTGGATTTTTCTGAAGAGTTAGTTGTTTACTGCTGGTTGCCTGGATTCCCAAAGCCTTCATAACTGGCGAATGTCCACAGGCTGCAGCCAGGCAAATGGCACGGTAATGGTATATGTGGACTTATGCCCTTCCTCCTTTTGTAGCAGTGACTGGGTATCAAACTGACCTACTTGGATTAATCTACTTCTATGATAGGTGTTCTGGAGGTGGGGTGCTCAGCAGTTCTTGCTACCATGTACCATTTTAACAGGCTTCAGGAGGGCCAGGAACAGTATAGGGGCTTGATGTATATTTTCTCCTCTATCTAAAAATTGCACTATGGGATATGTACTGTTATTGTTCAAAATCAGCTAGAAAACTGAGACTACAGGAGGTTAAACAACTTTCAAATTCACATATTTTGGAAGTATGTGGTTGGGTGTGATTGAAACCTGGATACACTAATTTTAAAGTCAGTGCTGTTGCTATTTTATCTCCCTGTGAGGCCAGCACAAGGGGTCAAAAGCAAAAATTTACTATCATGTAGTTTCTCTATAAAACAGTGAGCAATCTATTGAACCAGAAAATCATATTTTCATTTAAGTGTGAAGTAGAAATGACTAGATTTTCTGATATCTTGTAAGGAGGGCAAATCAGTAGAAGGAAAGAGGCTAAAATTTTCAGTCTTCAGAGGCCAATTATTACACTGAGTATCCTTCCATCAGAATAAAGATGGATAAATACATAAATACATATGCACATACATATATCTATGACAAAAGCAGTCTTGCTTGGATAACAGAAACCTAACAGAAAAAACCTTGCTGCCTAAGGAATGGAGGTATTGAAGTTCAAAGTAGCGGTCCCTGTCGCTATGCATTAGTAGTGGTTTTGGGGATGGCCGTGGGTTGTGGGAGGATAAAGCCAATAAGTACTGAAGCTCCGCGCTTCTAATCTTGGAAGTACACTAAGTTGCAAATACTTGCTCTACACTTTGCTAACTTTGTGAACTTTGGCAAGTAATAACTATGTTAAGCCTTATTTTCTTTGGCTTTTTGAGCTTAGGTGGAAAGATTAAATGAAATAATGGGTAAAAAGTGCCTAGCCGGGCATCTAGCACAGAGTTGGTACCCATAAATATCACTACTTCCCTTTCCTTTTCCTTTACTGATTCTCTGCTCATAAACGAAGGGTTTGCAAAGCATGAGGTCTGGGGACAACTCTCTTAGGGATAACTAAGCACAGTAGCCTCACAGGTGCATCCAGTTAATAAGGATAACGATGATAACTAGCATTTATTGGGCTTCTCATGTATTGGACTCTGTGCCAACTATTTTCATATCCAATAACCTCCTAGCAACCCTATAATCTTGTATTTTATGTTTTTAAACTGCCATAATTTCAACCATTTCACAGACAATGACGTTAAGTTATAGAGAGAGTAAGTGACTTCTCTAAGGTTAACTTGCATACTAAGTTGTGGTGCTTGGATGTGAACTTGTTTCTGTGTTGAGAGGCCTAAACCTGGATGCATGCTTAAGGACGACTGCAGCTGGTCTCTTTACCTTAGTCAAGGTAACTACAGGTACCCCAAAATCCTTGAATTTGTATCCTAACTCCTATCAGTAAAATATGAAATAATCTAGGATTTCTTCTTATGTGATACTTCGCCCTTTTCCCCAACGTCTCTCCAACCATTGTATTTTTCTTTGAATTAAATATGTTAATATGACAAGATTATTTGAAGGTATTCATTTAAAATGTGAACAGATATTTTCATTTGAATTTGTTCACTCTTTAAATTAGCATGGTGCTTCAAAAGGTGGCAACACTTTAGTAATGAAAAACAGAATGTGCCAGTAACTTGGATTATGTTAACAATTGTAATGTATTTTTCTTTGAAATAATTTTTCTCCTTGAAATATTCAATAAGCTCCCTACCATTTGCTTAATTATTCTATCCAAGCATGATAGCTTCCTGATAAATGAGAGCACTGTCTTGTGACAAAGCTTATTTCTGTGTATTTTTTTAATAAGGAAGGGTTCAAAGTGGTGATTTCTTGATATCCCTTCAGGCTTTTGAGAAGAGATCTTATCTTACCAATACATTTTCTCAAAGCGCAAAAGGAGCACAGTCAACTGTTCAGAAAGGCAGAAGCTTCCCATTGCATTCTCACATTATTTTTCCAGGAAGAGTTCTCTACAAGATCACAGGTGGACACAAAAGTATCCAGACAACTGCACTCTTGCTGAAATCCCAGAATTGTTAATATTCTCTCTGTGTATCTCTCTCTATATACATATGCAGAAAATTCTTGGTAACAGTAATAAAAAATAACATGCAGGAATTCCTCAGACTATGAAATGTCATCCTTATAGTTAAACACAATTCTTTTTGTATTCAGCTCTGAAACTTATGTCTACATAAATGATAGTGAATATTCTGCTCTAGTAGATGCTTAATCCTTTTGCTAAGTGCCAGTCACCAAAAAATGCCTGTGCTGTGAAGCAGAAACCTACTATTTTGCTGAATTTACCTCTGGTTTTCTTAGAGGAACACGCAGGATACAGAATTTGATATTGACTTCTCTACTATATCAAAAATAATAGTTATATTGAAATAGATCTGGTCTTTATAACTTCTAGAAATTATATTTTTACATACAGTAATGACTGGAAACAGATATCTATGTTCTTGGCTAGAAATCATATAGGATGAAGAATTTAACCCAGTTGTGACTCAGAATTAATTCTTTGGCTTTAAAAAAAATAATGATGGTCAGCTACCACCCTAGGAGATTCTGATTCAGTAGGTACTAAAGGTTAGGATTTAAGAGGGTATATTTTCTATTTTAAATCTCCTTAGGAAAGCGTAGCAATATATACCAAGCATATGTTAAAATATCTGATTATATGTAATATATATTTTAAGTATATGTTATATTCATATATATTTATATATTTTATGCATATATTTTAAAATATAGATATACAAATATGCATATAGATACACTTTATACCATAAATTCCTTATCTACAAATTTGTTACTTATCTTGATGC